>JADRCD010209318.1:12563-22880 GCA_019843815.1 Montemys delectorum | reverse complement strand
CTCCAACCCTCGCGAGATTCCCCCCGCCGCCTTTCCCTACTCCTCTCCCCCGCCCCTTCCCTCGGCCTCGCCGATCGCTGCCACCCGGCCCCCGCGCCGTCTTTCCCCGGCTCCGCCGCCGCCGCCGCCGCCGCCGGGAGCCAGCCACCTCGCGCCGCCCGCGGACTAAGGGATCTGGTCCACTGCCTTCCCTGGAAACCTACCCCGACGATGGAGCATGCGCAGGCCGCTCCTCCGCGGGCGAGCCCTCCGCGTAGTCCATGGGGAGGCGCTCCGGTTATCCGGGTTTTGGGACGCGCCCTCGGGGACGTACGTGGAGACTGAGGAAAACCGGAGGGCATTACTACGGGGACCGGGACTCGAGGGGTCAGGAGGCGGGGCCCAGGGGCCGGGAGGAGGGGTCCTGGGAAAATGCGAGCGTTTCACAGGCGCGGAGGAGACGCCTCCTCGAGTGGGTGTTTTCCAAGTGGCTTCCCGCTCGCTGCGGGTTCCCAGCCCCTTCTCATTCATTCCGACCTTCGCTGGACGCCTGCCTCCCTCGGGCTAATCTCGGGATCGGGAGCCGGAGCGGCGGCGGAGACCGGACGGAGATCCGGTACCCTCCTCCCCCCCAACCGCCCCCCGGGACCTGCCAGCGACGGTCTTCCATTCATTTGCTCCTCCAGCACCACCCGCACGCGTGGTTGAGACCCACGGGCGTGGTGACCGCGTGGCCCTGACCGTGGGCAGAGCTCTGCGGGCGAAAAAGCTTTGGGGGCTTTCTTTATTTTAAGCTCTGCGGCTTTCGCCGCTTCTCCCTTGAACGAGGCGAGATGAGGTCATCCTGAGGTCAGCCTCTAGCAAAGGCGACCCCCACACACACACCACCCATCCCCAGATGGCCACCTTGCACCCACACGTCAGAGCCGCCGCCGCCACCACCACCACCACGACGAGCCCCACTCAAAGCCCAGGAGGCCCTTGGTGGCGAGCTACCCGCCCGCCGAGCTCCGGCTGCCTGGAAACTCATGGCGGCAGCCAGCTTGCGGGATGGAGGTGTGGGGTGCGGGCGTTTATTTAGGTGACTGCCCAGAAGCAGCTCCTCCCTCCGCTTGGTGGCCCCGATCCTGTCGCCCGCTGCAAGGCAGGTGGAGGCCCGAGCCCTGCTCGTCCCCTCCCCTCCCCTACCGGCGATCCTCCCTGCTCCTCCCCCCTCCATCCATGCCCCCCCCCACCCCCGGCTCTGTGCTTTCCAAGAGATTCCCAGCTCCAGCACGGCCTCCCGCAGGGAGCCACCAAAAACCCGGAGAACCGGACTCAGCCGCCCGAAACCCGCTCCGAGGCGCCGCGGGATGGGATTGGCGCGGCGCGCTCGCGCCACCGCGCATGCGCGCAATGCGGGCCGCCGCCGCCGCCGCGAGTCTCACGCTACACCTTCCACCGCTCGGCTCAGACACAACACGGGCCGTGGGAAATTTCCTAAGCCTCGCGAGAACGCGCTCCCCACCACCCCACCCCACCCACCCCCGGGCGGCTGGGCGGCTGGGCGTGCGCCCTAAATCTCGCCGAGCGGGGGCCCCCGACAGGTGTCCGTCCCGTGCGGCTCCCGGCGCGCGTGCCCGGGCGCGGAAGGCTGGGTCGGACTGGCCCGCGAGGCGGGGCGGGGCGGGGGGCGCGTGGCGGGCGGAGGCCGCCCTGGCACACTCACGCACGCGCCCGGGAGGCTTCCTGTCGCCCTCCGAGCCTGGTACTTTCCTGAAATGTGACAGACGCGGTGCCCCCCGCCTCCGGGAGCTGACAGACAGCCCCGTGTCGGATTTGAGTCATGCCTCTGAGTCACCTAGTCTGGCCTCCCCTTCACTTGCTTTACAACAAGTTCGGATTCCCTGAACTATTCCAGCAATGGGTGGGTTCTTTTTTGTTTTTTTTGTTTTTGTTTTTTTTCCTTTATGGTGTCTTCGATGGCTTTGTGAGCGGGCCAGGCTCCCGGAAAGCTGAGCTTGGCGATCTCACACGTTTGCGTTGCGTACGAGGGACACGATTTAAATAGCTTCCCCTTCATCTGTTCTAACCTTTAAAGGAATCCTACATACATACCAGTTTCTGTCTCCCCTCTCCCCCATAGGACTTAAAACGCCAGTTTTGTTTCCTTCCTCTTTCTATACTTTTGTAGTAAGCATCCCGTTTTAGGTACTGTTTCATCAGATACGTTAGTGGCTGCCGTTCTTCACGCACCCTTTTGAATTATTTACTTGCCCAAGAGGTGTCAGAACTTTCTTCGGTCTGCCACTTTTCAGATTGGCGTGGTGCTATGCAGGACTAGTAGTGTCTTGCTGGCATCATGCACCCACAATGCATCCATGCACAAATGAAGACTGGGTTTTGACAATTAAAAGACAATGAACCCTCTAATAGCTAATGTCTCCTGGTTGAAATAGAGCTTGCTCTCTAAAAGGTTTGTAAGGGTATGCGATATGCATTTGCCTACCGCTTTGATTATTTACTTCACATTTTAAAAAGGACATATGCCCATTTAATACACTATGTCAAAACAAGTCTCATCCAGAACAAGAGAAAAGTGCTGCAGAAGTAAAATGCCTTTAAACATTGCCTCAAGGATTTTTAGATCTAGTGTGGTCTGTGACACTAATGTTGGACAGAAGGCCATGAGACCTTGGAAAGCCTTTTTAGTCATAAAACTAATCTCAATTCATCATGATGCTCCACCTACAGTGTTTTCCTTTCTCAATAATGCCAATTCCTTTGCTCTCACCTAAGAGGACCTTGGAATTACTTTTTGCTTTTTTTATATCACACACCCAGGATTGCACCGGCAAGAAAAATCATGCTAGTCAGATCTATTAGTCTATTTTCTAATCGGTAATATGTAAGGGAAGGAAGCTAATAATGCTCCCAGCTTTGGAGGGTGCAGGAGCAAATGATGCTAACATCTGTTTGGCTGTCCTCCTTAACAGATGGTGTCACGATAATAAAAGTATGTGCATACAGAAGAGGTCACATAGACTGGAAGATTGGGAACCAGAGGCAGAACAGGGGCCAGGTTTATTCTTTTGAGAATGACTTTTTCTTTTTTTTTTAAAGATCAAGTTACCTTTTTTTTATATGAGTGGGTGTGCACAGGCCATAGCACACGTGGAGGTCAAAGAACAACTTGCTAAGTTTATTCTCACCTACTATGTGGGTTCCAGGGATCAATCTTTGGTGGCCAGATTTGATGCCCTGATTATCTGCCACTAGGCCCAAACTTCTTGAAAGTCCCACCACTTCTCATGTTACTACTTTGGGCTCCTAGATTGTGCAAGAACTCGGGATCACACGTGAACTATTTTCAAACCACGTACTATACCTTCAAAGTAGACCTAGATCCTAACCTCCTCTACCTCCCCGGCAACTAGCTTCTTCTACATTTGTTTCCCCACCAGGTCTACAGGTTGTCTCCTAAGTGCTCTTCCTTTCTTCCACCCCCACCCAACCTCTTCTCATGGGACCACGCCTCCTCATCCTCTGAGACTCCACTGGTTTTTCCATTTCACTACAAGAACTTACCATTTGGCTGGCTTCCAAACTCTCCTGACCTCTTCCACTGGCACAGTTCCTCCCCTTCCTTTACTCCAGCCTGCTGCCCTCCTTGAAGCTCAGGGGGCCGCAGTAAGTACTCTCATCTCCACGCCTGTGCTCTTTCCATGACCTCCAGTGCTCTCCCCTCATGCACATAGGAGGAAGGAAGGCTCTTTTGAAGTCTTTAGGTAAATGTCATACCCTGGCCATTTTCGGGCCACCCTTCCCTAGAGCGACTCCCATGCCTCTTTCTTCTTACATGCTTTGTTTCTCTCTCAATCTTCCAGCCTCAGTTCCTGGACCATTGCCTGATGGGAGGATAGAGGGGAGATAGGGAATCTCTTAGGGCAGAGGAGAGATGGTTTTAAAGGATGGGAGCAAGAATATTTGAAAGTGGGGAGGGGGTGAAGATGGGGGGAGCTCATCCTCAGGAAGTGGGGCTCTACTTTTAAGTTTTCCTGCTCTCCATGTGAGCCCCTTAGAAAAGGAAAATTCTTCTAATGGACAATAAAATAGATACTTCCATGGGTGGCTCGTGGGATTAAAAATATAGCCTCTGTGGAAATTGTGGGAATTTGTCACTGTGTGTTAATCATACAACTCAGCATGGTTTGTGCTACAAGTATACTAACCTATTTGTTGAGTTACCTGTATGTTTCTGCACTTCTGATGGTCAAAGAAAATACTGGGAACCTCCTGCATATCAGAAAGAAATGCCTTTTTCTTCTTGTTTTTCCTGTATTTGTGTGTCTGAATACGTGGACATGGAGGTCAAAGGAAAACCTTGTCATGCTCACCTGTCACTTAGAGACAGTACCTCTTGTTTTTCTCATGCATATTCCAAGCAAGCTGACCAGTGAGCATTCAGGATTGTCTTGTCTCTGCCTCCCATTTTCCCATAAGAGCACTGAGATCATAGGAGCTCTATGTAGGAGTCTGGTTTAATATGGGTTTGGGGACATTGGACTCAGGCCCTCATCTAGCAAATGTTTTTATTCACTGAGCCTTCTCTCTCAGCCGAGGGTTTTGTTTTGCTTTGCTTTATTTTAAATCAAAAAAAAAAAAAATGAAGAGTGTAATAGTATGTATCTGTTTTTAAGTAAAACTTACTCTTTAGGTATTTAGATGGAAGTTTCAATAACAAGCAAACAGTGATAGATACTATTTATACATTTGCCTGTACTATAGAAAATGATTCTAGGAGCAATGTAATAGTATGTGTATGTCTGCTAAGTCAGAAATACTTTTTATATGCTTATGTGATAGAATCACATAGTTTCAACAACAAGCAAACTGATACATAAATGTACATTTAGTGGCCTATTTGTTTCTAACATGACTCTCTTGGATCCTTTGAATTTGTGCCAAGTACATATATATTGCATACTCAAAATATAAAACAGAGGAAAATAAAAGAAAAATGTAATAAATACTAATTAAGGAGAGAGACAGAGAGAGAAAGAGAGAGAGCAGATTTTTTTTTCTGTCTACTTCATTGGAATCCTTTTCCAATAGACATTAGGCATATGATGTGGCATTAAAATGGAAAAACTCTTGGTCCACTTGGCTCAAGCCAAGTGTTTTATAAAAATGGCTGACGCAAAGGGACTTCAGCAGCAACCCCCTACCCCACCCCCAACCCCTGAGTAGTAGAGTGTACAGACAAATCAGTGGTGGAGAACAAAAGCCTAGGTTAACAGGCTTGGAGCAGGATGGAAGAAACTCTTGCCTCTGTAGAGACAACCATCGAGTTGTGTCTCACCTTTGAAAGACAGTAGGGCGGGACAGAAGTATACAACCACAGCAAACAGTCAGCTCTGAGGTGTGAAGAGACTTAGATTCAGGAGAACTCCAGTTGGAAGACAGATACATAGAGAAGAAATGCCCTACATCCATGAAGGGTCAATAAGCAGGGACCTAGGACAACTGCAATCCATAAACATGAGTTCCATCAGACACACTTGTATGTCCATGTTAAGGCTACATTATTTCATAACAGCAAGGAAATGGAACCAGCCTAGATGTCCATCACTAGATAAGTGGATAATGAAATCGTGGCCTATACACACACACACACACACACACACACACGTATATATATACATATATGTATATGTATACATATATATATGGACACACAAAATTGAATTTGTTCAGTCGTAAAGAAAAAGGAAATCATTAAATATGCAGGAAAAGGAATAGGTCTGGAAAATAGATTAAGTGAGGTAACCCCAACTTAGAAAGACAAATATCAAATGTTTCTTATATGACTTCTAGCTTACATTTATACATATGCATATAAGCGGGTATACATGTGGGCATGCAATATAAAACTAGAAAGGAGACCAGATGAGAAAAGGGGAAGCTGAAGCAGAACAGGGCAGGCTGTAAGACACGTGTGACATCAAAGTGGAAAGGTGGCTAAGAACCGCAAGGTCATGGGGAGGAGGAGGAGGACAGAAGAATTAGCAAAAATCAATTCTGCTTGAAAACACTGTAATGAAACCCAATATTGTCTACTCAAAAATTAAAACGTTTTAATTGTAAGAGGAAAGGATGGGAGCTGGAGAAATGTCTCGGAGTTTAGGAGCACTGGCTGTTTTTCCAGAGGATCTGGGTTCCTAGCACTCACATGGTTGCTTACAACTCTCTGTAACTCCAGTTCTAGAAAATACAGTGCCTTCTTCTGGCCTACAGAGACACAAGGCTCACAAATACCGTATCTACATACATGCAGGCAAACTACCCACACACATTTTAAAAAAAAAAAAAGCCACTAAATCTCTGAGTGAGTGGCCTGTGCCAAGGAGTAGGTATGTATGGCAGACTATCAGAGGTGTGAAGCATGCTGATGCAGTGGCCTGGTCCAGGCCTAGAGAATTTATAACACAGCATGAGGATCACCTTTCCCCAGAAGTTTTCATTTCAGGAGTGATGGTGTATTGTTTCTTTTTATAACTCAATAAATGAAATATTTAAATAGGAAAGGAATGAGTTTGGAAGTCTCTGAACATGTGTCCAGTGGGCAAGCAAAACAGTTGGTGGCTCATTAACACATGTAACATTGAGAACTGCTTTTATTCATTCTCTCTGTCTCAGTAGGGTGTCACTATGGAGTCCTGGCTGGCTTGAATTCACTGAAAACCAAGCTGCTTTTGAACTTCTGAAAAGCCTACTTTTGCCTCCCAACGAAGCTCATGTTGCTTTTATCCTAAAATCAAGTTGTATCAAGATTCCCACATTATCTTGCTCTCTCTCCTCTCTCCCTCTCTCCTTCTCTTTCTGCATTTTCTCTCTCCTTATGTGTGCAAGCTCTTTCTCTCTTTCTCTTCCCCCTCCCCTCAGTTCCCTCTCCATGGAGACTTCACTGACCTCCTCTGAGATCAGAGAACCCATCGGAGAGCTACCCCCAATAAACTTGCCTTTATATGCTTTAAAAATAATGAGAAAGAAAGAAGGAAGGAAGGAAGGAAGGAAGGAAGGAAGGAAGGCTCCCACATTAATGAACTGTCCCCCAACACTGAGCTTTCGTAGCTATAGCTTATAAGCTAGTAGAGAGTGACTTTAACCTCTAAGGTCTGTCTCTCCCCTGTAAAATGGAGGTGATGGTGCCCAATTCATAGAGCTGTTCCAGGAAATCAAAGTTATTTGGGAATAATACCATGAGATCAAGTCAGTACATCCAAGGCTTGCATTCTGAGCATCTCAAAAACCCATTTTAAGATAGCCAAATTTCCAGATAAGCGTTAGTCTCTTTAGCATATCCCATTCAGAAATGGCAGTTCTTTAATAATGTTATTAAGGTAAGTAGTATTTAATTTCAAAATGGTTCAGATGCCTCAAGTAATTGAGAAAACCCACTATAGATGGCTAGTGAATACCTCTGAGTATATAAAGTAGGGCATCCTGCCATTGGTCACATAGAATGGAGAAAGATTTCCTGGAAGGTGGGGATAGCTCATTTAGAATGCGTACCAGACTCATAAGGACCTGAGGTTAATGCTCCAGTACCCATGTAAAATCTAGGCACCCCCCTCAAACACACACGCACACATACACACACATACATACATACATACATACACACACACGCACATGCACGCGCACGCACGCACACACTCCTAGCTGAGAAGGAAGAGACAGGCTGGTTGTTAGCCGGTCTAAGAGAATCTGCAAGTTCCACATTCAAAAAGAGACCCTGTCTCAAAAATACAGGATGAAAAACAACTGAGGAAGACATCTAATGCCAAGCACTGGCTTATATGTGTGCACACATGCACACACAAACATGTATACACATAGCCCATTTCCCATTCATCCTCACACCTCCCTTGTATTTATAACATTATCTGCATTGTGTGCAAGTGTATGTTAATCAAATTTACTGAAGATTGAAAGTGTGGAGGATGTTGTTAAACCATGCAATTCTGTAAGGAATGTGAGCTCTAACTCCAAGATTAAAAAAGAACAAGGAGAACGCTGGAAGTGAGTCACAAAGCGAGCTTGAGAAACGGGTTCAGGTGAACTTGAGAAAAGAAAACAAACACCCACCCTAACTTTCCAGTTGTACTTGCGTTTTCACAAGATTCTTTGGCCCTAGCAATTTGACTTTTTTGTGGGCCTGGTTTACTTTTTGCTTAGCTTGCTGAGCTTCAGCAATGCTAGGCGGCAAAAGAGGGAAGCAGACCAGTTGCTCTAGCTAAGTGCAACATGAAGGGAATCAAGTGTGCACTCCGTGCAGAGCATGTGAACAAACCTAATAATCTGTCAGAGGTTTTTAACAGCAAATTAATAGGAAGAAAATGTTCCCATGTATGATTGATATACTTCATTCTTTTCATAATATAAATGATATAAAGGCAGCTAACACTAAAAAGTAATGCTATGGGGATCATAAAATTCTAGCTATCCATCCATTCATAGAGGCATATGTTTAAATTATGATTTGCTAAGCTTTCCCCTTTTTGTCATGTATCATATATTGCACTAGTTTCGGGGTTTGCATTATGTCAGTGCTAAATACCCACAGTTTGAAGAAATAGCTGGTTCACTATAAACAGTTTCATTTTTTTTTTCCTAATCTGCAAATGGGAAACATAGGATTTGAAATATTACATGATTTACCAGGTATTCAAGAAGCTTCTCACCCTCACCCACAGCCACACTCATTTTTCTGAACCCTCCGATAGGCTATCACCTCCACTAGTGTTTTATAGCATGCATCCAACTTAGAGCATTGTAAGCAGTTAAAGAGAAACAGCTGTCCTCATGGTTAAGTTTCAGTTAAGTTTCAATTTTAAGTTTAAGCATTTAAGTTTCAATTGGCACATTTGCTTTAGAAAAGTCGACTACTGGGCTAGGACACTGGCTCAGCAGTTAAGTGCTTGTAGAGAAAGTATGAGGATCAGAGTTTGGATTCCCACAAGAGCATGAGAATGCCTAGCCCATCTGTAATTCTAGCTTCTGAAGGCAAAGCAAGGGGATCCCCACAGCAAGTGGGCCAGGAGATTGGCCATATTGGTGAGCTCTGGGTTTGATTCAAGGAAGATTGTAGAACAATAGAGGGTGATTCCTGGCATAAACCTTCGGCCTCCACATGCATGTGAAAGCACACACGTGTATGTACACTTTCAACATAAACACAATCACAGGCATACACAGAAAGGGTTTTTTTAAAGGGTAACTGTGGTTATAAGGCAAATTGTTATAATAGAAAACAAGCCTTATATTTCCTTCTCTGGATTGTATCGTGATTAAGCTTCTATCTTGAACATGAGGATTGTCTCTCTCACGGTTTCATGGCAAGCCTTGTAGAAAGGGCTCAGACCTTGTATATTGTGTCCTAGTGAGAGGCACCAACCTGCAGCGAGAACGTTGTGGCCAGCATCTTTGTCCAACTCGGACTGAGTAATAAGAAGCTTAATCTCGGAAAACATCTACTCATGCAATAACAGATAGTGAGTTTTCAAACAATGCCTCTGAAAAGGCGGCACACTAGCTGGTCCCCTCCTAAAACATCACTGCCAGAGTTGCTTTCTGTCACTTTCAATAGTAGCTGTTGACATTATGCAATTTTTAATACTAGCCACATTAAATTGTCATGGCGTCAATATGTAGGCATTTTTAAAACATACTTTTGTATTTGTTTTTATTTTATGTGTATGGGTGTTTTGCCTGAATGTATGCCTATGAATGTATGAACGTATGAATGTATGAATGTACCCAGTGCCCACAGGAGAACAAGTGCTCCTAACATCTGAGCCTTTCCAGCCACAACATGTATCTGTTTTTGATTCTTCAAGATAGGGATTCTCGGTATAGCCCTGGCTATCTTGAAACTCATTCTTATAGACCAAGCTGGCCTCAAAGATCCACCTGCCTCTGCCCACAGAGCTGGTGGGATTAAAGGCTTGCACCATCACACCTTCATGTAGGAATTCTTAAAGATATATTTTTATTATTTTTAAATGTATGTATGTGTATATAGGTGTTCCTATGGGCCAGGAGTGTCGGATTGCCCCTTGGACCATACTTGTTACTCATAACACGCAGTTGCAAGCTGCCTGATGTGGGTGCTGGGAATTGAACGCAGGTCCTCTGGAAGAGTTGTACAGGCTTATGAGTACTGTCACCAGCTTCCCATGTAGGGATTTTAAAAGGAGCTCTTGAAACTGTTGAGGAAGGAAGGAAGGGAGGGAGGGAGGGAGGGGAAGGGAGGGGAGGGAGGGAGGGAGGGAGGGAGGGAGGGAGGGAGGGAGG
>JADRCD010209318.1:0-11590 GCA_019843815.1 Montemys delectorum | reverse complement strand
TTTTTTTTTTTTTTCAGTTTTCCAAACACGTGGCCTAAACTCTACCCTCAGAATTACTTTTGACTTCACTGAGAGTTATAAATTACCGTCTGGGAAAAGCATTTGGCTCCTAGTTTTCAATGTACTCTCAATTTCTCCAGTAATGTTCTTATGAGATGCAAATCTGGTGTTCATCAAGCAGTTATACCTACAGAGAGCATCATATTTTCCTTCAGCAGCAAATCTAAGTCTTTTATTTTTAACTAGCATGGCTATATCTATATTTGCATGGTACTTTCCAAGTTCCCGAAATAAGCAACAATCATAGAGTCTAAAGCAAGAAGAGAAGGACGTGAGAACTGAAGAGAAGGACGTGAGAACTGAAAGATAACTTCTCAAGAACCGGCTCCGTGCAGAAGTATTGTGTTGTATGCAGTAGAGGGTTTCCAAAAGGGTGTGTGCCAAACCTGCAACTGCTTTCTGGTCTAAAAGATGCTAGGGCTGGGCATGTGGTGGTAGAACTCTTGCCTGGGTATGTATGAGGCCCTGGCTGACTCCCCCAGCAGTGCAATAAATAATGAATGCATACTGTGGCATATAATCTGTGAGCTCACTAAGTATCACTGCATCTTCATTGTCCCAGGCCCTCAAAGGGACATCAGCCATCTCTGCCAGTCCTCAGGACAATTTATTAAATAGTCTCAGAAGACACGATTCATGCTCACTCAACTCTTGGAAGGAGAGTCGATAATCCAAGGACACTGCTTTATTTAGGAACTATAGATATGTACATTATTATAAACTAGTAGGAATATTTAATGTCAATATTTTGTTATCAGATTATAATGTTTATTTATTTGCTCTGTGTGTGCACAGGCACACATATACCATAGCGAACTTGTGGAGGTCAGGGGACATCTTTCAAGAGTTAGTGAGGTCTCTCCCTTTCCACCTTGCTGTTTCTTCTGCCCTTCGTACTCTAGGGTAAGCGGGCCCATAAGCTTCCAAGTGACTTTCCTGTTTCCATCTCCCACCTCATTGTAGAATTTTTGGGACAACAGGTGCACACCACTGCATCAGGCTTGTCTCCATGGCTATCAGGGATTGAAATAAGGTTTGGAGGCAAGCATGTTTTTCATGCTGAGGCATCTTATCAACCCCAAACTATAACTTTAACAAATTATGTACCAAAGTACAAATGATAAGGGGAGGCAGGAAATGTATATTTTTTTTAATTAGCTCTTGCTTTTGTTTTAAATATTTGAACTACTGACACTGAGAAACTGAGATGTCTGACAGCCAAAGCAAGAACATGGCCTAATGCCCATTTAGGGGTTTTGTTACTTTTGTTTTTGGTTTTGGCTTTTACTATGTTGGTTATTTAAAGAAAATATTTCCCCAATATCAGCTATTAAAATATATAATAATAGCTCTTATAAATAAGAACACAAAAGCTCTTATAAATAATTTATAGGCTGGGCAGTGGTGGCGCACACCTTTATTCCCAGCACTTGGGAGGCAGAGGCAAGCGGATTTCTGAGTTCAAGGCCAGCCTGGTCTACAGAGTGAGTTCCAGGACAGACAGGGCTACACAGAGAAGCCCTGTCTCAGAAAACAAAAACAACAACAACAAAAAAATTAAAGTTTATAACAATAGCTCAAATAAATAAATAAACAAATAAATCAATAAAAGTTCTCAGCAAAATACTAACAAGCACCTATAGAGTATTACAAACTTGTCCATCTTCAACCTACAAAAGGACTTCTAGAAGGACTAAAAGGACTTTTTAACAGCCAAGCTCATGTTTGCAGGTAGAAAACTAGGGTGTTCTCTGTAACACCAGAAAGATGAGTAGGGCACTCTTACTCAACATTGTACAGAATGGTCTAACCAACGCAAATAGGTGAGAAATGAATATACAGCATATTGGGATGATGTGCTGGAAACAAGACCAATATACAACAGTCAAATGTAGTCAATGTATTTGAGGTTTGGGGTGAGGTTGTGGGGGTTCAAGACAAGGTTTCTCTGTGTAGCCTCTGGTTGTTCTGGAACTCAATCTGTAGACTCTATCTTTCTCCAACTTAGAGATCCTCTTGCTTCTGCCTTCCACATGCTGGGATTAAAGGCATGTGCCACCACTATCTGGCTCAGTCAATGTATTTGTAATGAACACTGATAATGTAATTAAGAAAATAATCTAAGACAAGCATACTAATATATGCCTGTGATTGCGGCACTTACAAGGCTGAGGCAGAAGGATCTTGAATTTGAAGTAAAAGCCTTGACTACATAGGGAGACTGTCTCAAAATAAATAAATAAATACAAATTGTAATAGCATCAAAAAGAATAAAGTACTCAGGAACAATTTTTTTTTTTAAATGTAAGGCTTGTAATCTGAAAACTACAAAACATCACTGAATAAAACTCCAGAAAAACCAAGTAGAAAGACATACTGTGTTGAAGGATCACAGAATGCCATCATCCAGGTGGCAACGTTCCCGATTGAGCTTCAGGTTTAATGCAGTCCTAAGCATATGGCTGCTTGCAAAAGTTGACAAGGAAATTTAAGAACCCACAAAAAAAGAATCTTGAAAAAGAAGTTAGACTGACAAGATCTTGTTTCAAACATACAGAACTACAGTAATTGACTCTGTGTGGCTCTGGCATGAGAGCAGACAGTACAGAAAACCAAT
This sequence comes from Montemys delectorum, assembly GCA_019843815.1. Lineage (NCBI taxonomy): Eukaryota > Metazoa > Chordata > Mammalia > Rodentia > Muridae > Montemys > Montemys delectorum. The sequence continues at coordinate 8,913 of JADRCD010209318.1, read as the reverse complement.
CAGAAGTCCAGAGGTCAGCCCCCACATTTACATTTGTTTGATCTTGATAAAGACTTGAACAAGAAAAAGCATGGCCCGGGGATAATTGGGTATCCACAACTGGGGGCTGGAGAGGTGGCTCTACTGTTATTGAGGACCAAGTTCAGTTCCTAGCTCTCCTGTGGGCTCGCTCTGGCTCAGAACCACCTGTGACTCCAGCTCTCAGGCATCCAATGCCCTCTGTCTAACTGCTGCTGTGCGTGTGTGTGTGTGTGTGTGTGTGTGTGTGTGTGTGTGTGTGTGTGGTGTTTGTGTGTGTGTCTCCCTCTCTCTCTCACACACACACAGCATGCATATACATATGTCATATGTCAACATAAAAATCCCAAACTCCAACTCATAAAAGAAAGCATAAGGAAAATTCTTAGAAGTTTGGATTAGCAATGGTTTCATAGCTATGATGTGAAAGCATTTAAACAATGGATCAGGGAACAGCGGCACATAGCTGCAATCCCAGAACCTAGGAGGTAGGCAAAGAGAGATCAGGAGTTCAAAGCCAACCTGGGATACATAGCACATAGCCAACCTGTGTTGTGTGAGAACATATCTCAAAAACAGAAACCAAGCAATAACAATGAAAAACAAAAATAAATTGGATTTCATTCTAATTAAAATTTTCTGTGCTTCAAAGGACACTCTCAAGACAGTAATAAAAGGAGGGCTAGGTAGAAGGATCAATATTTAAACTGCTTCCTAAAGCAAGTCTGAGGACCCACCTCCAGGCTCGGCACCCACATAAAAAGCCAGGAGTCTATAACCCCAGCACAGATTGATTCTGAGGGCTCACTGGCCAACCAGTCTAGCTGAAAATAGCAAGCTTCAATTTCAGTAAAAGTCTGTCCGAAAAATAAGGTGGAAGCTACCCTCATGAAATGTCATCAACATAACTACCTAAGCAAGACATGAACAAGGATGACATTAACCGACATGTTAACATGGAACGGGGAATGCTCACGAGGTCTCGATCCTAACTACAGGCAGCTAAAGAGCGCTAGAGCAGGAGAAACAAGTCTTCATGTAATATCAAGTGGTCAGCTCTGAAGTCATATGCATACAAATACATGAACTGAGCAGGCTGTATTTACACATTTAGTAACCTGTGTATGTGTCTCTGATTCTGTGTGTGTAATAAGAGAAAAAGAAGCCATGAGTTTGAGAGAGAAAAAGGTGGGAGATGTTGGAGGGAAGAAAGAAAAGGCAGGGAGTGCTGTAGTTATACTATAATTTCAAAATGTAATAGAATAAATTTTAAAAACCCTTAAGTTTATAATATATCAAAATCATACCAGTGTTATTTATTCCATTTTTAACTCTAAGAGTTATGAAAGCACAAAATAAATGTGTCAACATTTTTAGGTACACATTAGGAAAACGGTGAGTGATATTGAAGAAGACACATGAATTCTCTGGGCTTCACACCAGTGCACCCACACACATGCATATACTGCACACCAAATGAAAAGTGAAAAATATATCTCACAGAATGGAGGAAGATATTTGCAAACGATTCATTTGATATGAGCCTAGTATAGAGAATAAGGCAAAAATTCTTAAAATTTGAATAATAAAAAGACAAATAACTCCAACAGGTGAGCTAACCTGCTACCAAGCCAGAAAGCCTGGGTTCAACTTTCAGTGCTCACCGATAGAAGGGGTGGTCTGACTCCCTCAAGCTGTCCGCTGACCTTTACATGTGCTGGGGTGCACACACAGACACACACGCGCACACACACACAGACACATGTGCACATACACAAATATTTTTAAAAGACAATTCAATTTTAAAATGAGCAAAAAGGCCAAACAAAATAGCATGCAGGGTGCCCTGGAAGAAGGAGGGAGAGACAGAGAACAGAGAGAAGGAAGAGGACAGTGAGCTGGAGGTGTGACTGGTGATAGAACCCTTGCGGAGAGCGTGCAAGGCCTGGCGTTTAATTCCTAGCACCTCAAAACAAAAGGATGCGACTAGATATTCTCCCCCCCCCCAAGATATGCAAATAGCCATTAAATATATTTTTAAGTGTTCAATGGCATCATCATTAGTAAGAGACCACTTCATACCTACTAAGAAGGCAACAGTGAAAAAGAGATAAAGACAAGGACCAAAGACTGACAAGGCTTGAAACCCCCAAACTCAGCTGATGGGGATGTAGATCAATGCAGCCATTTTGAAAACACACTTAGCAGTTCCTCAAAAGGCTAAGGCAGACTTTCTAAATGACTCATGGAGTTCACGCTCAGGTGTGAAACCAAAGAGAACCAAAAACACGAAATATATGTCCATACAAAAGCTTAAATGTTCATGGCAGTACTATTAATAACGTCTAAAAATATGAAACTAAAAATATGAAATGCATACTCACTGATGAATCCATAAATCAAGTGCGATATGGCCAGAAAATGGTCTATTAAGCTACAAAAAAAAGTTAATTACTGATAATCATTACAAACTCCTAAAACTACACTATATTTAAAAAGCAAATTACAAGAAGATACTATATAGTATGACTCTAATGTCCAGAAAATACAAGTCTATACAGACAGTAGATTAATATAGAGACAGAAGACTGGATGTCTAGACCAGAGGGATATTTAGAGATAGAGATAGAGATAGAGATAGAGACAGAGACAGAGACAGAGACAGAGACAGAGACAGAGACAGAGATATACCTAGACCTAGACCTAGACCTAGACCTAGTACAGGTCTTGGCTGCCAGTGGTACAGGGCTTGAGTCAGGGATGGTAAAATTTGACTGTAGTGACAAGTGTACAAGTGTATGAACCTACTGACAATCACCAAATGTGCACTTTGGTCTCTTTTGTCTTGTAAAACAGTGGTTTCATGAACCCAGGCTGGCCTGGGACTTGATATTGCCTGAATCTGACTTGAACTCCTGGTCCTCCTACCTCCATCTTCAGAGTTCTGAGATTACAAGCATGTACCACCACACCCAGTTTATGCAGTGCTGGGATTGAACCTTGGGCTTTGTGAGCATTCTACCAACTGAACTATACCCTAGCCCTGAGCATTCACTTTAAATCATTAAATTATATAGCTTGGGAAACAGACCTCACTAAAGTTGCTAAGAAGACAGACAGACAGACAGACAAAATAAATAGAAGAAGAGAAAGGAGGAAGGAGGAGATAGTTATACTTCATTCAGTTAAATGACTTAAAATGTTATTATAAGCTTTGCCTTGATGGGACAATAAATAAATAACGGAATGAACTCCACAGAAAACCCATGAACAGTCATCACTTTGTTGGTCCATCCCTGATTCTCACACTAAAATTGAGATTACTTTTCAGATGGGCTCTTTAATTTTTCTTATGTGGCGAGATCTTATTTGTGTGTGTGCCAGGACACGCACGCAGAGGTGCAGATGGAGGTTGACCTCGGGCATCTTTCTCAGTCATTCTCTATCTCATTTTCGGAGATAGTCACTGAACATGGAGAGCTCACTGATTTGGATAGACCTGCTGGTTATCAAACTCCAGGGACCCTCCCTCCTCTGCCTTCCAGTCCTGGAATTACAAGTGTGGACCATGCACTGTGGCACCTGGCTTTTTTATGTAGGTGCTTGGGATAGAATTCAAGTCCTCCAGCTTTCTTGGCAAGTGCTTTCTTGACTGAGCCATCTCCCCAGCTTATCTTAAAAGAAAAAAAAAATTAATGGGTGGAATTATTAAGCATTAACTTAATTCAAGTGGTTTTATAGGACATGTTCTTTGTGGCTCCTTCTTTATCCCTAAGACTTCTGTGCCCCCTTTAAGGAAGTTATGGCTTGGAGAAATTAGGAAGTTATGACCCAGAGACATTAAGTAACTTTCCTAAACTCACACAAATGGTTCCCGGATAGTTCCAGCTTGAATGCTGTGTCCCACTCCAGCCTTTCTCTATAGCCTGCCCAAGGGGTGCCCAACAGGTTGCCTTCTCTCTCCCCCACCTTTGATTATAGCCCAGAGGACTGGGGTTAAGTAGGGGATTTGAAGGGCAATTACAAAGTCAGTGCACTAAGATTACCTTGAAGACCAAGTCTAGGCTACTCCTGGGAGTGGGTGTTTCTGGGAATCAGGGAACTAAAAAGGAATGGCATCAGAAACAGTATGGGAAACGGAAGTCTTTTTTTTTTTTTTTAATGTGAGAGGCAGGAAGAGTGCATTTAAGGTTGTACCTGGAACTTAAGATATTCTGGAATCCAGAGATCTTTGTAGTCTGCTCTTGACATAGTCTTGCTCCAGGCCCAAAGAGAAAACTCTGAGAGCTTTATTGACTACAATTTCCCCAGCAAGGATATTTTCCAACTTTCTCTTCTTTGCTATTCCCTCTACCAGTGTACATGTCTTTAAAAGCCATCTCTGCAAATGTATTCCTTTAATCTTGCTTTTTAAATTAGCCTTTAACTTCAGCACATTCCATTGAGTCACAGTCCTGTCCCAAAGTTGCTTCTAAAAATGCTCCAGTTACAGGGAGAAAAAAAAAAAACCCAACTTTTTAAAAATCACAATTACATTGTATATGGACAATACATGCATATGGAACAAAATTTTAAATTTATAGAAAAGAATATTTATATTTGCCAGGTTTAGCAAATAGACATATAAGATATAATTTCAGTAAGCAGCTTTAGTGAGATGTATCTTTAGTGAGGTGGGTTTTTTTTTTTTTTTTTTTTTTTTACCTAACAAGATCAACATACTTGAGATCAAAGACATTTTCTTTGATTTGGGAATAATTGAGGTTGTAATCCGGGAAAGCACAGTCTTAAGCCTACTTTAAAATGTGCCTGAGGCTTTCCAAAGAGGTAGCAGAGTTTACACCTGGTGTAAGTCCTAAGGGCCTGGAGACTCGATGCTTGCTGGTGAGATGTGCCTGTTGCTGACAGAAGCCGAGCTGTCTTCCAAAAAAAGGATTGCACATGGTTTTAGACTTTGAGGAGTTGGGGATGGGGTTTCTTATGCAGAGGATCTGGAAGGGCTAAAAACATTTCAAAGGTCAACCGGCATGTGAGGAGAAGCTGTCTATAGCCCAGGTCAAAGGTTCATGTGCAGAAAAGTCTGGGATCTGGTTAACAGTAACTTCTTGACTTCATTTTAAGTGCCCAGAACCAATGTTATCCCATTTTAAATTGTTTCTTCCTAGACGATATACAGTTATCCCATGTGTTATTTGGTGTCTACTTAAACTAAAGTTATTTACTGTTTGTCTTACATCACTTATTTATTTATTCATTTGTGTATTCACAACCAAGGCTTAAACCTAGGACCTCACAGGTTTCTCAAGTCCATTGAGCTATGTCTCCCTACAGTTGAAATGAAAGTTTATTTGTTTTTTTTTTTTTTGTTGTTGTTGTTTGTTTGTTTGTTTTTCGAGACAGGATTTCTCTGTATAGCTCTGGCTGTCCTGGAACTCACTCTGTAGACCAGGCTGGCCTGGAACTCAGAAATCCGCCTGTCTCTGCCTCCCAAGTGCTGGGACTAAAGGCGTGCGCCACCACCGCCCGGCAAGAAATGAAAGTTTAATATTGTCCTTTATCTGGCAACACTGCATGAACAGAAAATTCAGACTCTCTCTGGTCATGTTCTGCCTCAGAAAAAGAAAATTCTATTATCAGTTTTGTGAGTAACATTCCCAGAATGTTCTGTCCTACCACCTACCCCACCCAGCCTCTGGTTTTTCAAGACATGTTCCTCTATATAGGGCTGGTCATTCTAGAACTCGCTCTGTAGACCAGGCTGGCCTCAAACTCAGAGATTCGCTTCTCTCTGCCTCCCAAGTGCTAGGATTAAAGGTGTAAGTCACCACACCTGACTTTCAGGAATATTTTATAACCAACTTTGGTTTTTTTTTTTTTTTTTTTTTTTTTTGGTTTTTCGAGACAGGGTTTCTCTGTATAGCCCTGGCTGTCCTGGAACTCACTCTGTATACCAGGCTGGCCTTGAACTCAGAAATCCGCCTGCCTCTGCCTCCCAAGTGGTGGGATTAAAGGCGTGCGCCACCACGGCCCGGCTCCAACTTTGGTTTCTAGCAGTCAAAGTTATCAGTCCCAGGACAGAATAGCCTTCCACTTATAGTAATCAAAGAATCTGAAGGAGAAAAATGATGTTGCTTTTAACCATGAGATTTAACCCAACAAAAGATTGTGGTGCAGAGAAAGAAGGCCAGATTTTAGTTGGTGCTAGTTGGAAACTTTGCTTATATGCCTTAACATCTGAGATCAGCTGTCAGTTCTGTCAGTCGGGATATTAACCTTGATACTCGCATATCTGGTACAAACCAGACATGCATAGATGTCCCGGTCATCCTGGAACTCTATCTGTAGGTCAGGCTATAGATCAGTAGATAAGTGATCCCTTTCTGTCTGGATGCTTTAGGGTGATTTTCTTTAAAGATTATTGGTGAGAATCTCTGTCCAGGACCAAAGGCCAGATAAATTCACTCTAACTCAGAACAACCTTCTGAATTACTATCAGGCATTTTTAACCAAATATGCATGCCATTCAAGAACCTGATGGCCTCATTTAGCTCACCTCCCTTTCATCTTAGTGAGTCCCCCCCCCCAACATTTATTAACTCAAAAATAATTACTTGTTGACTACTTACTATGAGACAGGAACTGGGAGACAAGGCTGAACTGGAAGTGGGGCTGTTCTTGGGGAACTTGCATTAAGAATTCAAATATGGGCAATGGTGGCACATGCCTTTAATCCCAGCACTTGGGAGGCAGAGGCAGGCGGATTTCTGAGTTCGAGGCCAGCCTGGTCTACAGAGTGAGTTCCAGGACAGCCAGGGCTATACAGAGAAACCCTGTCTTGAAAAACCGAAAAAAAAAAAAAAAAAAAGAATTCAAATATGGGGCTGGGTGTGGTGGTACATGACTTTAATCCTAGCATTCAGGAGGGACAGGTAGGTGGATCTCTGTGAATTACGGGCCAGCCTGGCCTACATAGTTCCAGGATACCAAGAACAATACATGACATATGGAAGGGATTTTCAGTGATGATAAAGCCATGTAAGAAATTAAGCAGGAGTGATAGATGCAAGGGGAAAAGGGAAACTCATTTCACACAAGCCAACTGGCTTCATAATAAAAATTTCTTTTACCTACTAGTGAATTTGACTCAGTTACGATGAGCAAAGTACTTTAAGTCTGCACTACAATAGGAAGGTTGTCAGACACACAAGCAGAAAACAATGCAAATTTTTCAGATCAATTTCCAGATCACTTGATAAATTCCAGCACTCGGTTGATACTATACTCTTTCAGACTTTTAGGTTTGGATATTTCTACTGTTGTTTTAGTGAAAGCTATGTGGGAAAAGTAAAGAAATGCAGTGTGCCTTGATACCAACCATTACCTTTTGTATTACAGACTCCTTTGAACGTGCACATTTCCCCCCCCCCCACCCCCAGCTCTGCAAGCATCAGATGCTTTTTATCCCTATTTGAGAAGTGAAATGGGAATCCAAAATTCAATTGATTTATCCTGGGTTATCCAGGTTAGAGGCAGACAAAAATCAAGGCTCGAGATGTCTAACAGCTCTGTGCAGAGCTGGCTCCTTGGTATGGCATGAGGTCCTGGGTTCAAGCTCCAGGACTTCAGAGAGGAGATGAGGGGTAGCAGAAAGAGAGAAGGACAGAAACAGATGCTATAGATGGTCCTCCTTTCCCTGAGCCCAAACCCTTCCGTACCACTTCCACTGTTTGCCAAACCCTGCTTTTGCATTGTAGGCTTTAAGAAGGAGTTGAACTTGGTACAAGGAGCTGGATACATGAAGGAACTTGGACATAACCAATTCACTGTCGTACAAACCCGACAGTCCCGAGGCCCCACTTTTGCCTTGCACATCACACTTCGCCCATGTTAACACTCAGAGATAATTATCAACCCATAATGCTGATGAGTACCAGATTATTCTACAGCAGCCTTGGCTCTGTCTTCTGAGAAGCCACTCACTGTTTCCTGCTTGGGCCTGGCGAGCCTCACAGGGCTCTTAAGAAGAACCTCTACTTTCCTTTGTCCCTCCCAGAGATATGATGCATTTTCATGATGATTAAAACCCAGCAGCCTACAGTGCTATATTAATCCACCCAGGCTTCTCAGAATCGTGTATTAAAGTTGAAACTGAAACATCATGGAGGTGGGAAGGTCGACTCATTAGAGTAGGTGATCCTGCCAGTTCCTGTAGAGCTATTCTGAGTGTTGATGCTATTAAAAATAGGCATGAGATTCATGGTAGATCTCTAGATAATTCTAAACAAATTTTGAAGAAATGATGGATTGGATTCATAGAACATTAAAATTTACTGAGGGCTAAAATGAGAAATCATAAGGTGTCATGTTAAACTTTGCTGCAGAGGTAAGGAGCCAAGAACCACTTTGAAATGACTCTGGCTTAATTGTTCTTCACTCTCATGCCAATGTGTGTGTGTGTGTGTGTGTGTGTAAGTAATCGAGTATCACTCTCTTTCTCGGCTCTTTTCTGGGATAGAGATGAACTGTTCACATAGGCTAGTGCACACACTAGGAGGCTCTCTGTAACTTCCTCATCCTACCTTTTCTCTTTGAAACTTGACCCTGCCGCACAGCTGGACTCCATCATCCTCAGCATCCATCCCCTGAATACTGCCTGGTGGCATCTCACTGACTCCACTGGTTGGATGTTCCTGATGAAATGGTGCACCATTTCTCTTAGCACTGTCCACCTTGAATTCACTATGCTGAAGATCAGGTGCCAGGTATACAACTTTGAGCTAGAGCATTTATTCATAGGCCAGAAAACTTCCTTCCAATGTCTGTAGTCAACAGATATGAGTGGTTTAAAAAGATATTTTAGGGCCGGGACTCAGTGGTAGGGTGTTTACCTAGCAT
>JADRCD010209317.1:12606-22873 GCA_019843815.1 Montemys delectorum | reverse complement strand
ACACACACACACACACACACACACACACACACTTATACACACACATTTTGCGAGTTGTCCTCTGACCACCATTGCACACTGTGGTCGGTAAGTATACATGAACACATACGTAATTAAAAATTTTTAGCCAGGTGGTGGTGGCATACACCTTTAATCCCAGCACTTGGGAGGCAGAGGCAGGTGGATTTCTGAGTTTGAGGCCACTCTTGTCTACACAGTGAGTTCCAGTACAGCAGGGGCTATACAGAGAAACCCTGTCTCGAAAAACAAAAACAAAAACAAAAAACAAAAAAACAAAAAAAAAATTTTAAATGGAAGCTGAGTTCTATCTAACATGGTTTAAGGTTACAGCTTACTTTCTATAACTCTGAAGAATCCCACCTTCATAATCTGTGGGTCTTACTCTCTCCCACATAAGATACAGCTTATTATGGTTCAATTCGTGAAAGAACAAAACACAATTTTTCTTTTACCATAACACGATCAAGAGAAAATTCCAAATCCAAGATCAGTTCCCAGGAGGCCCCCTAGTGAGCGGGCATCCTGTACAATTCACCAGTAGAATGTTTGCACGCCATGGAAACCGTTGCTAGGTGAACACATCACAGGGAAGGCAGAGACATCTCAAGGTGGCAGACGGCGGTTATTTCCCTAACTGAGGAAGTAAAAGCGCAAAGTGCGTTTTACCAAATATTAGTGAACATTAAACAACAACCACAAGCAAACAAAAATGTCTAAGGAAGTGAGCCTACCCAAGTGAACAAACACTATCAAACATGAAAATCCTGTTTGGAGGTTTTTGTGAGGCTCTTAAGATGGATCAAATGATTACACTCTGATGTGTGTGAGTGTGTGTGTGTGTGTGTGTGTGTGTACTATATCTATATCTATATTTATAAAGAGCTTCTGATCCCTAAGAGGATAGAAATGGTGATTCCATCTATTTCTAAGGAAAAGATTTGTCTCAAAAACCAAAAATTTTATTGTAGGAAAATACGTTTGTAGCATAGAAGGTTTGTCTATAGTATATGTATGCATATATATATACATATATATATGTATATATATATAGTCTTGATGCCAAACTAACCAAGAATATACTTCAAATAGCAAAGAATACTGATAGTCTGACCTTACTCCCAGGGTTTGAGCCTACGCATAAATTTTTTGAATCTATAAGGCCATTCAAATATAAATTTAGGGCTGAAAAGGACTATCTTTAGTTATGCACAATAAAAACTAAGCAGAAAAAAGCTGGGCAGTGGTGGCACAGACCTTTAATCCCAGCACCTGAGGAGGGGGCAGAGGCAACCAGATCTCTGAATTCAAGGCCATCCTGGTGTACAGAGTGAGTTCCAGGACAACTAGGGCTACACGGAGAAACCCTGTCTCAAAACAACAACAAATAGGCAGAAAAAAATTAAGATTCTCACGGATGAGAGTAATAGATATTTAACCCAGAGAAACAAAATTGTCCTCTATAAAATTCTTAGGATTGGAAAGATGGCTCAATGGTTAAGAGCTCTGGCTGCTCTTCGAGAGGTCCTGAGTTCAATTCCCAGCAACCACATGGTGGCTCACAATGGTCTGTAATGGGATCCAATGCCCTCTTCTGGTGTATGTCTGAAGATAGTGACAGGGTACTCATATACATAAAATAAGTAAATTAATCTTTAAAAATAAATAAATAAATAAATTCTTAAAACAATACTCTTTGAAGTTTGAGTGTAGCTCAGCGGCAGAATTTCCTATGAACATAAAGGCCCTGTACTTTCACTGTTATAAAACTTGACTGAGTGCTAAGACCCTAGTTTTCCTGCCTTTTTAATTCTTTAAATTGGCAGAGAATTGTGCTGCCCTGCAGCACAAGATGGTGCCATTCTGACAGCATAGGTATATAACATGCCTATAATTCCAGCACTCTGGAGAGACAGGAGTGCTGGAATTGAAATATAGCCATTCTCAACTACATAACAAGTTCAAGACTAGCCTGGGCTACATGAGAAGTTGCCTCAAAAACAAAAAACCAAACACATGAAAAAACAAAAAACAAAACAAACGCAAACAAATAAACAAACAAACAAACAAAACAAGGTATGTGGCGTATACCTGTTCATGCAGATTGGGAATTTGAGGCCAGCCTACACCACACAATGTGATCGATGGCACATATGTTACCTGTTTTCACATGTATATCCACTATTTTTTATTTGTTTGTCTTGTTTTCTGTTTGCTTGTTTTTTAAGACAGAGTTTCACTGTGTAGCTTCAGCTGTCCTAGAACTCACTATGAAGATCAGGCTGGCCTCGAACTCATAGAGATCTGCCTGCCTCTGCATCCTGAGTGCTGGGATGAAAGGCATGCGCCACCAGGTCCCAGCCACTATTTCTTTCACGAAGAGATGGGTTATGATGGAAAGTTTTATGTTTACTACTAAAATAAGTATTCTGATTAATAATGCTTTCATATTTACTTCTTCTTGTGTAAACATTACTGTAGGATAAATTTTTAGAGCTGAAAATCAAAGTAATTAAACATTTAGACTTTTTTAAAAAAGATTTATTTATTTATTTTATGTATGAGTACAATTATAACTCTCCCCAGACACACCAGAAAAGGGCCCATTACAAATGATTGTGAGTCACCATGTGGTTGCTGGGAATTGAACTCAGGACTTCTGGAAGAGCAGTCAGTGCTCTTAGCTGCTGAGCCATCTCTCCAGCCCCATTTAGACTTCTTTTTTTTTTTTTGGTTTTGCGAGACAGGGTTTCTCTGTGTAGCCCTGGCTGTCCTGGAACTCAGTCTGTAGACCAGGCTGGCCTCGAACTCAGAAATCTGCCTGTCTCTGCCTCCCAAGTGCTGGGATTAAAGGCGTGCGCCACCACCGCCCGGCAAGAACATTTTAATTTAATCGATTCTCTTTAATTTGAGAGTCTTATCCCCCAATAAGAGCCTTTCAGCAAAAAAGTTAAAATGACAGTTCTATCCGCCTAGTCACTCAGGCTAAGTCCTCGCTTTCTCTCTCACACTCCAAGCCCCTTGCTGAATCGGGTTTCTCTCACACCAGCTTCCCAGAGAAACTCCTCTTACCACACTTGTAAGCAGGGCACTTAGACTGAAGATGGGGAACATTGGTTGTGTGCTTGCCTAGCACGTGTATTGTGTGAGTTTCAACCTTCCACAGTGTAAACAGACAAAAAAAAATCATTAAAATATCATTTTCCCATCCCCTTCTAATATGAGCACTTATCTTTTTAAAGCCCCCTCCTGATATGAGCACTTATCCTTTTTACCCCCTGCCCCCCCAGCCCGTGTGTGTGTGTGTGTGTGTGTGTGTGTGTGTGTGTGTGTGTGTTCCTTAGTTTTCCTTTGTGTTTTTCAAGAAAGGGTTCCTTTTTAAACCCTGGCTGTCCTGAAACTTGCTCTGTGGACCAGGCTGGCCTTAAACTCGGAGGTTCACCTGCCTCTGCCTCTCAGCGCAGGCAGTAAAGACAGCACACTACCATGCTTGGCTATGGTGGATTGAAAGTCCCCCAAGGCTCAGATGGTTGGATACTTTGTTTCCCAGTTAGTGGAAGATTAGGAAATATGGCATTGTTGAAGGAAGTATGTCACTGCAAGAAGGCTTTAAAGCCTTTTGCCTTTCCCTGTGCATTATCCACCTCCTGTCAGAGGTTTGACATGCGAGTTCATAGCTGCTGCTCTCGCTATCATGCCTGCCTGCTGCCATGCCTCCTGTGATGATGATGGACCCTCTGAAACCATAAACCCCAAATAAAACCTTCTTTCTATAAATTGCTTTGGTCATTTGCTTTTATCACAGTAACAGAAAAGTTACTAACACACTGGTTCATCCTTTTTTTTTTTTTTTTTTAATAGCACGTCTTTGGGCTAGGGGTGTCACTTAGCAACCAGTGTAACATTTGCCTTGCAGATACAAGATCTTGGCTTTCGTCCCTAGCACAGAAAAATAAATAATAGCATGGCTATTCTTGCATCTTTAAAATTACATATTTAATCGATGTTTGTATCCTCCACCAGAATATAATTCACCGTGATGCTGGGCCCTCTAGGGTGCTGTCAGCATTTGGAGCAGAATTAATGGCAGGAAATGGCTGTCCAACAGTCACTTGTTCGATGAATGAATTATACAGCTCATATGAAGCTACCGTAGCTGAAAATCGGTCTGCTTAGATGGCAGAAGCAATAACTTTAGGGATGAGGCATTAGGTTTGGGGCCTTACCTAGTCATAGTTTTGGGCCTTGGGCTTATGAGTTTAAGACTGTTTCCTACCTGTTAAATGGTGCTTGAGCCTTTTTCTCTCCATCAAAAGTAGCTAAATTAGTGAAAAATATTCTTTGAAATGCAATGTACAACAGAAACACTAACTGGAATTTATGGGACTATTTTCTTGCATTTAAAAATGCTTATTGCAGCCAAGCAGTGGTGGCACACGCACGCCTTTAATCCCAGCACTTGGGAGGCAGAGGCAAGTGGATTTCTGAGTTCGAGGCCAGCCTGGTCTACAGAGTGAGTTCCAAGACAGCCAGGGCTACACAGAGAAACCTTGTCTCAAAAAGCCAAAAAAAAAAAAATCCTTATTGCATGTATTTGTGTATGTACAGTTTGTATGTGCAAGAGCCATGGATGTCAGAAAAGGAAGTTGGGTTGCTTAGAACTGGAGTTATAGGTGGTTATAATCTGTTGTGTGGGTGCTGGGAACCAAGCCTGGGTCTTCTTCAAAAGCACCGAATGCTCTTAACCACTGAGTCATCTCTCCAGGCTTTTTTTCTCTCTTTTTCTTTGCTTTAATCCCAGCACTCAGAAGGCAGAATTAGGCAGCTTTCTCTCTGTGAGTTCGAGACCAGCTTGGTCTATAGATCAAGTTCCAGGACAGCCAAGGCTACACAGAGAAACCCTGTCTTTAAAAAAGCCCCCCCAAAAAAAAGAATAGTAAAGGAGTGGCTGGAGCTGTAGTTTATTAGTAGAACTCATGTTTAACCATAGTAGAAACCTTGGGTTGGATATCACCAGCCCCTCCCCGCAAACCCAACCAACAATGAAGACAGCATCAATTTCTTAATTTTATCATGGTGACAGTTACACAGCTCTGTAAATGGAAACATTGTAAACTAAAAATCATACACTTTATACCTCAGCTAAACTGCTAATGAAATAAAACAGAGATTATCTAACTATATATGAATGTAATGTAAAACAACCCTAGATTTCATACAAAAGTCACAAACTAAAATACACACATTAATGCAGGAAAAAACAAAATAAAACAAACAAAACCAAGTTCAGTACAACCTCTGCTCTGGCGTGGGGGAACTTAGCTGCTGGTAGAAGCCCCTTGCTTAGCATGCCGGGCCCCTGGGTTAATTCTCAGGACAGAAAGATTGGGGGTAGGGGGTAGGGGGTGGGTGGGCAGCCACGTGTCCTGCTGTAGGTTGAAACAAGCCACTCTAGCAGTGGTTGCAAAATCAACAGCCATGTGTAAGTTCTAAGGAAGGACTTATCTTTAGAACAATGGGAGAAACTGTAGCCAGAGAAGGCTAATGTTGGGAAGAAGCCAAAGTATCTAGGTACTAACATTTTGTTTATTGACTCCGTTTATTTTATAGGGAGGAACTAAATTCAAGGTCCCAGGTCCTAAGACAGCTGGGGACATCCCTATAGCTGAACAGCTTCTGTTGGGAACAGTTGTCTGAATCCAAGCATTTCATGGACAACTTCTCCATCTCGCTGGCAGGGTCAAAGAGGTTCATGTTCTCAGATCTAGGAATGAACCTACCCCTACTTCTCCAAATGTTTTCTTAATTGTCTGTTAACTGGTAAAGAATATAGAAATTGCTGTTTTCTAAACCAAGGTGCATAAGTTATAAAATATATAACTAATGGCCTCTTCTGCCCTAATCAACTGCATGCAGCTGACCCACTCCTTTGTCGCCTTATCACTCTGAGCTCCAGACATAAAGTCCAGGAGAATGAATTAAGGGCCTTGAAGCCAGGTGTCCTGGATACTGCCCAGTCTCCAACGGCTACTCCCTTGCTTAATCCAAAATGTCAAACAAAATACTATTGGATAACACTGCAGCTCACCCCAGCTCACCTCTCACTCTGTGTTCCCATCCTTTTAAAATGTACAATCTCTTCTCTGGGACATGTTTCAGGTCCTGAACTGGCTGCCTCCTTGAGCATAAAGCTTTCATTTTTAAGCTTCTGCGTCTGAAATAAGTTTTCTCGGCTTCTACCTCGAACCCAACAGTAAGAATCCAGCCCAGTTCCAGCAGCAGAAAAAGCAAAGCCAATTCAGCGACTCTGATGCCTTCCTCTACCACCAGGCTCCCAAGGACATGGCCAAACTCATTTCTGCACCAGGGCGAATGGGGAGGGATGTCAGCCTCACTGGCATCTAGCTATTGGTCTCTGCTTCAATGATCACTTGTCCTAAGTCCTGCTCCCTTCACACTGCTGGAGCCCCACGCTCCTGCTCTGAGGCCCCTCTTAGCTGCTGGGCTGAGCCTGCCTTTGGGCTTCAACCCTGGGAGGATAGCAGGTTCGATTTTAGTTATGGAAGGCCGGTTCAGTGGTAGCAAACTTGTCTCTATGCCAAGGCTGTGGACCGATCCTCCTTACTGTTACTAGAATTGAGAGTCAGACCCTGGGCTCTGAGAATCCAGTAAACCAGGTTAGTTACCATCCTTAATAAGCCAATTAAACAAGTAATGATACAACAAGTAAGATATAGAAAAAGGAGATTTATTCAATATGGCCACATTGGGAAGAGGGACAAAGAGAAGTCTTATCTTCTGAATCCTAATATGAAGCTAAGGTTTAAGTAGAGTCAGACTTAATATAGAGCTGAATAGTGAAGGTCGAGGTGTGGTCCCCGTCCATCACTCTCTAGGCTTCAGTCCTGCAAGGCGATCTCTGAAATCTCTCTCCCGGAAGCAAATTTCTACTATGGCTGATGGAAATTCAATTCCCTGGGGTGTCATCTCCGCAGATGGCTAACCAGAGGAACACAACTGCCTCGATAGGATATCCTCACACTTGCCAGGAGGGTAACAGAGCGGCAGTTATCCCAGGTGTCCCCTACCACACTCTGAAAGCTCGGGCCAATGACAACGTGGAAAGCTGCATCGCCCGCTCCAGGTCAGTAGCCGTAATTAGCAAAAAGGCCCCCAAGCTCCAGCCCGGAGAAGCCAGGAGGATCCAAGATCACAATGCTTTGCAGGACTCTGTCGCCGCACCCTGGATCACACGAACTTGTTTAAACAGGCCCATTCCTGCCCGGGCTCCGCCCAGTCCCCGCCCCACCGCGCCCCCTACACACTCTCTCTGATTGGCTAAAAGCGAGGCGGGAAGCTCCCGGCCCATCCGCACAGGCTCTTTCCACAGCCAGTCAGAGCCGCCAACCAGTCTTTGGTGACAATCTTCTTGTTGCCTGGGCCCACCGGCTCCCGCAGACGTTCCTGGGCCTCCGCTGTCAGTGGGTCACGACGTCTTTCCGGGTCGCCTGCGCACCTTCGCTGCTGGGAGCGCGACGCAGGCGCACTAGCTGAGTTTCCCCGGGAAGTCTCTGAACACGTGGGTTGTGCTGTCCGGAGCGCTCCGGGAGGAACTGGAACCTGATTTTTGCTGGTGTTCACTGTGGGTGGCAGACTACCAAAGGCCATGGCACCTGCAGGAATCCTGAACGGGAAAGTGGTCTCTGCGTAAGTACTTGCCAGTGATAGTGGTGGTGGGCTCAGAGCAGGGCGTGCGGATCCGCGAGCGCCTGGGCTCTGCAGGAGAGGTGCTTAGATGGGTTTTGTGGGAAGAGAGGACATCCACACGGCCCCTAGAATCTCAAGACTGGTTTCCTGAAGCCAGAGAAACACATGCCCGGCCCAATGTGCCATTGCAATAGACTGCCTCGGGTGGCAGCATTCCTATGTTTTGGCGGCAAGTCCTGACCTGACCTTGCTCTCAAAACTGTAGCTGCTGGCAGGCATCATTCTGCCTAGACATGGGTTACCTGGGGAGTCCAACCTCAGAAACCCAGCATAGCCGCTTGTCTTGTAGTTTGGTGGTGATTCGATTGCGGCAAGATTTGACATGGGTGATTGTTGACAAAGGGTCTCTTTCTACTTGTTTGTTTGTTTGTTTGTTTTCTGATACAGGGTCTCTCCACGGAGCCCTGGCTGTCCTGGAACTCACTCTGTAGACTATGCTGATCTTGAACTCACAGAGATCCCCTCCTGCCTCTGCCTCCCGAGTGCTGGGATTAATGGCTTGCGCCACCACACCTGGCCTAGAGTTTCCTCTAATTCAATGCATTCCTCATTACAGCAAATGCTGCTCTTTTTTTTTTTTTTAATTTTTTTTATTTTTTTTTTTTTTAACTTTCTCTTTCACCCCGTCCGCTTCACTTCCAAGGTATCGCACATGCAAGGCAAGCACTGCACTACTCAGCTACAACCCAGCCCTCTCATGCTCTACCCTTTAACAGCCCCCTATGCGTCGTGACACTAAAGTTATTTTTCAGTTTAGCTCTGGTGTGCTGACTCTATTCTATATTCCGTTTGACCACCTCTTCTGGCCCTGCAGATTTAAATGCTTAACTAGTGAGAATGTTTGCCAAGTGTTGTCCCAGAGAGTAGCACCCTTTTGCAGTTTTGGGAGAGAGGGCTGGGCTCTGGCCTACATTCCTTGCTTTTTGTTTAAGAGAGTGAGTATTGGGGAATGCTGAGGAGAGAGAGGGAGCAGGGGGAGGGGGAGAGGTGTGTTTTTGTGAAAGTCCTGAAGGTTGCTTTTACGACATTAGGTATCACTGGTTATTTATTAATTGCTGTGGCTAACAGTGATTGTCCAGTTAACACTGGGCATTGTCAGAAAAAGCTTTGAGAGAATGATGGTGGAGCCTACTCCAGGGTAAAGTGGTCCTTTGTTGAAGATTGGGGAAAAAAGAGGAGAAATATAAATTATGTGGTAAATCTTGTACTTAGGCAAGGAAGAACTCCACACAAGTGCTTCTCTCTCTCTCTCTCTCTCTCTCGCTCTCTCATTCTCTCTTTCATTCTCTCTCTCAATCTCTCTCTCATTCTCTCTCTCAATCTCTCTCTCTCTCTCTCTCTCTCTCTCTCTCTCTCTCTCTCTCTCTCTCTCAACCCAGGCTTGCCTCAAACTCAAATGTAGCAGAGCCTGGCTTTGTATAACTGATTCAGTGCTTACACCTTCCAAGGGCTGGGATCACAGATCTATACCACTGCATCAGACTTTTGTTTATTTGCTTGTTTTTCAACACAAGGTTTCTCTCTATCTCTGGCTGTCCTAGAACTCACCCTGTAGACCAGACTGGCCTCAGAGCTGTACCTGCCTCTGCCTCCTGAGTGCTAGGATTAAAGATATATATCACCATGCCTACTTTTTTCTTTCTTAAACCTTAATGTGGGGGCTAGAGAGGTGGCTCAGGGATTAAGAGAGCACGTCTTGTTCTTCCAGATAACTTAGTTCAGTTCTTAGCACCCTGTTCAGACCACTCAAAACTACCTGTAACTCCAGCTCCAAGGCTGCCTTCTAGGTACCCATGCACAGGCATGACATACACTTACACACACACACACACACACACACACGTTTGTGCATGCACACTCATAAATAATAATGCTTTTTAAGGGCTGTCGAGATGGCTCAGCGGGTAAGAGCACTGACTGCTCTTCCAAAGGTCCTGAGTTCAGATCCCAGCAACCACATGGTGGCTCACAACCACCCATAATGAGATCAGACGCCCTCTTCTGGTGTGTTTGAAGACAGCTGCAGTAAATTATGCAAGTGAGCAAGCCAGCAGGGCTTCTTAAAAATTTACTATGTATACTTAAGATTGGCCACCGTATTATAGGATACATATAGGTAGTAATAATGTATATGGTTACTAAAGTGATGTAAATGCATGAGAGTTACCTCTTATAAGCCTTGCTAAAATGAACTTACTGGGTACAATCCTGGATACAGTATCCTTTGACTCCCCACACTCCTGTTCTACCCTGGGGCTCCAGATTTGTTACTCTTCCGTATCTCCTACTTTGTATTCTTTGGGATACATCTGGTTTCTACCCCTGCCCTGTTTTATTTCTAGCTGTGGGCTTGGATTTAACTTCCCTATAAATGCAATTATGTAGCATTTTTCTTACATTGTCAGGGTTGTTTGCTTAAACATAGTGCCCTCTGGCTCTATCCATCTCTCCCTGTGACAGATCTCCTTTTTCTTTTTTTTTT
>JADRCD010209316.1:0-20125 GCA_019843815.1 Montemys delectorum | reverse complement strand
ATTGCCCTATATAGAGATTTGAAGGTTTAGCTCATATAGAATTTAAACATTTATTATAGTCACATACAATTTTTTTGTTGCAATAGCCCGAGAACAATTACTCAGCACATCAAGAAATTGGGAATTATTTTCATAGTATATGACAAAGAAAAGTGTATTCTTTAAGTGACATTTTATTTCTCCTTGTGGCATTGAGTGTTTTGTGTATGTTCACTATCGTTGGCAACCAGTATTTGTAGCTCCAGACACCAGAAGAGAAAAAATCAGCTCCTGTAACAGTCATTTTTGATATGCCTAGGCTTTTTACTAAACAGCAAAGTGAGTGTAAATAAGAGAAAAATACTGTCTCCATGGGGAAAAGAATGCATTTTCATATAAAAATGATCACTTTGCTTAAAAACAAAATATTTTTAGAAAGAGACAAAATAAGTGTATTTTTTTTAATTGAAAGATGTGTCAGGATTACATATTCTAGGAACATTAATGGATTTAAATATTTATATTACATGCCATATTTGTTATGTATGATTTACTTGAGGCTTATGCTTTCTGAACAGATTAGTATAATGGGGATATCAGCCCTTGATACAGTCATTTATATAAAGGGACCTTCTAAAGACACAGAAAAAAAAACAAAAACAAAAAACCACATGTCATTTCCCTAACTTGTTTTATAACTTGGAGGTGTAAAGATGAGGAGATGTTTAAAGTTACTGCAAATAACAAAATGCAGTTTCAGAAGCTGATAAAGAGAGAAAACAACACAGAGGGAATAAACAGAAAACCAAGAGGGATCCTATCTGCAGGAGCACTGGACCCTCTTCACAGAATATGGAAACTGTTTGCATGAAACTCAGCAAACTATAGCAACCAGAACTTGTATAAACTGTAGATATTTTTCTTAGGATGACTTTAAAGCAAAATTCTGTTATTTACAGGTAATGTACAAGCAGGTTTCTAAGGGATGGCCTATTAACTTTTGAATTTCAGGTACAGGCTAGCTTGCTGGTGTCTATGGAAATGAGCTAAGATCGATTGGCAAAGCAGGCAGCATGCTCCAAACCTGGAAGGCTGGGGCCCATTGTGTTGATAAAAACAGAGTTTTCAAACTATTTATCTGCCTGAGCTTATGCTCCACATTACACTCTCTCCAATATTCTTTTCTTACAGTTTTCAAATTCTCAGACAAATTGAGTTAATTTGATAGTGGACACTGATCCACCTGACATTTAGGTTTTAGCATTAGTATGCAATTTGAATAAAAATGGCCCCTGGGTTCATGGGGAGTGATACTATCTGAGAGAGTGTATCATTGGGTGTGGGGTCTGGGGTTTCTGAAGGCCAGGCCAGGCCCAGAGTTCTCTCTTCCTGCTGTCCATGGATCTGGATGCAGCATTCCCAGCTCTTCCAGCACTATGTCTGCCTGCATGATAATAGACTAGAACTCTTAATTTAAGCTAGCCACAAAGCAACTTGATGTTTTTCCTTTTAAAGGAAAAATCTTTAAACATTTTAAAGGCTTGCCACAGTTGTGTTGTCTCTTCACAGCAATAGAACAATGACTATGATAGCTAGTACTGATCATATTTGCCTGTGGCATATTTGAAATCCATTTGCCTTATCTATTCCTAACATTGTGATGCATCTCAAAGCAAATGGCAGACACCCAAGCCATCTTTTTCGTCATTCATCAAAACTCATTGTATTTTTCCTACAGAGTAAAACAGACCTCAAATGAACAACATAAGTCTCAAGTACGTATGTGCAGAAAATACGTTTTTATTCGCTTATTTATTTTTCTTCGGCTTTTCTATAGTTTGTCTCCAGGTGGAAATGTTCTCTTAAGCCTGATAATGGTATCCTGTCTCCTCAGCAATAAAGCACATTTCCCCTTACAGCGCCTTTGCTCGTGAGCCAGGACTCCAGCCTCACCACAGCTCTGCCACTCTAGTTCTAAAACAAAGAATGCAGAGAGAGGGTCAATCTTTTAAGCAAGGTCAGAACTAAATTAATGATAACTAGACAACCAACCAAACTTTGCCGTATACAAGCACCTCATTGATATAGTCCCGGTTTCCTGAGTATCCAATTCATCTGGAAAAACATTGGAGAAATGTCAAAAGAAAGAACAGAGTTTTAATGTGATATTGACGAAAAGTAGAATTCTGCTGTCAAGTATAATATATAAGCAAAAATGTAGACATGATTGACCAAGGGCATTATGTATCACAGAGCTGGTAATGTCTTCTGGAGTTTACATCATCTCTTTCAAGTTATAGACCCATTAGTGAGAATAATATAAACAGATATTCTTGCTTAAGTTTGCAAATTAGGGTGGCATTGTTCAGAGTGGAATAGGAACTAAAGAAACAGGGTGTAGAAATGACTAAGTTATGGATTATTTAGAATGCCTATGATGATTCAGAATTAAAAAGAAGTGACAGACTGAAGGAAGTGACTAAAGAAATATAAACAATTAGATTTGAGTGGTATCATTCACCTGGAATAAATGAGCAAAAGGACCACATGCATCACTACAGGGAGAAATTTAAGGGTGTTCAAGGAAGTTTTCAGCACATAGAGTAGAGGGAGACAAGTCACTCATGATCAGAAATGTAACCCATCTGAATGGGAGAAAAGGGAAATTGTTTTTGATGACGTATTTTCTTTGTACAATATACTATCACAGCTAACTAAAAAGAAGTTGAAAATGAAAACTCAAAAGTAAAGTTGGGCTAGAAAACATATTAAAAATCTATTAAAATGTAGCTTAGGGCTTCTAAATGCTTGTTTCAGAATCATTTGGTTGGAAAAAGTCAAATTTTACAAAAAGGAGAATATGAGAGAATGCCTTTGGCTTGAACCTGTGAGATACACTTTATAAATTTTTCTATGTGGCTCTAGTGAATAGCTCTTAGTGGGAACCCTTTTAAGAGGAATAATTAACTCCAATAATACTTCTTGACATTTGGGATTGATAAGTCAGTGTGGTTTGGCTGAGGCAGACATGAATTTGAAATTAGGAGAGTTCTCCTGAAGATTTACTACATAACAACAGGTGTCACCAGGAGACAATTATGAAGTTCAGGTGTATATACAGATAGCTAATCTATTTGCCTTACAAACTGCCTGTAAATATCAAATACATTAAAAACTTGAAGTTAAACTGGATCAAAAATAAATATGTTTTTAAAATTACTCATACTTGAGCATAATAACAAATGCCTTAGTATATGTGTATATATAAGCACTCCCAGTGCTTTGCATTATATATACAAACATACATAGGCATACATAAATATGGCATATAGATAGATGGTACATGCATTTGAGTACGTGTACAGTGCTATCAGCGTCTGAACCCAGGACTTTGTACACCGTAGATAATTTCCTACCACTGAGCTACATCCTTAGCCTAAGATACATAGCTGGTAGTGAACATTTATAAATGCTAGTTATAACCTCATACAGCATTAGGATATGATGAGGGTCTATTATTTTGAATATAATAGGCCACTTTGCTATAAAATTTCAATGTAAATACTATCATTGAGAGAACTTCAGATAAAGGATTGTATAGGGAAAATTAATGGTGTAGAAACTCAAAGGAGAGAAAATGACGACAAAACACTGAGTTAATTGAAATGCCATATCAGGAATTAGAGCCTCAGGTAACACAGGGGCAGGTTCACAGGGTTGAGATGGATTTTTCACAAAGCTCGGTAACTGCAAGGGACTGGACCCAAGGTGCTCTTCTGATGAGCTGCTGAGATGCAAGGTCAGAATCCAAAGAGGATTATTTCAACATTTCTAAAGCAATCTAGATTTTTTTTTTTTTTTTGTAAATTGGTAAGCCACATGTTTTAGAATGTTTGTAACTTCGTAATACAGATTTAATTTGTAAACTGTCTTGAGTATTTTATTAATCTGGGAATTGCAGTATTTATATTCTGGTTTGTGACCAAGTATGTGATAAGCAAGTTAAGGGGACAAATATTTATTCTGGCACATGGTAGAGGGTACGGGCCACCTTCAGGGCAATCGTGGGAGCAGGCGAAGGAGGAGGGAGAGAGCAGACAAGAGGTTGAGCTGAGTTATCAATCTCCAGACCCACATTCATGACCAGTTTTCTCCAGTGACTTCTCACCTTCAGGATATCCCAGGAGCCCTTAGAACAGTGCCAGCACTTAGTGACCAAGTACTCATTCACATGAATGTGGAGTCATTTCACATTCAAACCAGAATAGCTCTCTGTCTTTGTGATTCAAGAAAGCTTGCAAGGGGAAGAAATGACATCATATGGAGTTTGGCTAACTTTGAGCTTCTCATGGCAGTGTAGACTGAGGCTCAATGATTTCTTTATTTGTGACACACAGCATTTTCTTAGTGCTGGCTTATTTATACAGCAAATTTTCACCCTAGGCCCCATGACTTAGTGGGAACTAGTTCATCTAAAAAACTGCCTACTTTATGAAATGATCTTGGCCTACTTATTTATCCTGGTTTATGAGTGTCACAGGAATCAAGAATATCATGTCAAACGAAGGAGAGAAACAAACCCCTGTCTGGATAGAAATCATCTTTCCAGGAAGAGGAGAAACCAAGCTTGTGGTAATTGTTATGGGGCTGTGATAATTACGAGAGATCATGGACTTTGTCGTCAACACTTAACCTGTTATGTACTTAGTATAAGCTTGGATCTGTTGAAGATTTTATATCTTAGAGTCTATGCATACATAAAGGAGTAGGGTATAGTGATATTAAACAAGGTCATGGTAACATGGGCCTCACATCACCAAGTATATAAGAATAGTGTTTGCCCTTCATCCCTGCATAATCTGCCTTCTTACTAGTGACAATAAATTATTGATCAAGCAAAGAGTTTGTTGAAGTTGTACCTGAAAGGTAGGTAGTATCAAACTAAGTCAAAGTAATGAGGTAGGAGTGTGATTCAGACAGAGGGAACTCCAAAGTAATAAACAAGTTCATTTCTAACAAGATTATGGAGCAACTTTGATCCCAAATTTAGGGTCTGAATGAAGACTCCATCTACTGTTTGATTGGCTTTGGGAGACATTTTATCTGTGGGAAGCAGATGGGTGTTTTATGGAGTTATAAAATATCATTGTGAGTTATTATTGTGTTACTTTTTATTACAGTTTGAGAGTGGTATTTATTACAAAGTCTATATTTCTTCTAGTTTTTGTTAGTAGCATTACTGTAAATATAAAATGTACTTATTGTGGTTACAAAAGATATATCTACAGCTTGTAGAATGGGACTGCAGAAGCAGAGTTGCAAGGCATAGAAATGGCCATGTCATCAATGATGACCATTTTGGGCTCTGGAGACTAAAAGCAATAAATCGTAACTGTCAGTGTTTTACTCCTTAACTAGTACCCTCAGAGCTCCCAGGGACTAAAACTTCAACCAAAGAGTACACATTGGGGGGACTCATGGCTCTAGCAGCATGTGTAAAGCAGAGGATGGCCAAGCAGGTCATCAATGGGAGGAGAGGCCCTTGGCCCTGTGAAGGTTCTATGCCCCAGTGTAGGGGAATGCCAGGGCCAGTTAGCAGGGGGAGGGGGGAGGGAACAGGGGATTGTTTTAGTTTTTGTTTTTGTTTTTGTTTTGGAGGGGAACCTGGGAAAAGATATATTGTAAATAAGAAAAAAATCTAATTAAAAAAGAATTCAAGTCTATAGAGTGGTGAAAATCATATCTATTTACTTACTGACTATTTATTTTTGTGGTGTTGAAGATTGAACTTAAGGCCTTTTGAATGTTAGCCTCATGCTTTAACAGTAAGCTACATCTCTTGCCAAAGAAAGAAAGCATTTTGAAAGCTCTATCTGTACATTTAATTTGAATATGACTTTAAATCTGAAATTTCTTTAATCCTTGATTTTCCTATAACATTTTTAAATTTAAAATATGAACATTTCTGTTACTTGCATCATTACAAATGTGTTCATTAAACTTATACAATATTTAAACTTCTTGAAACAAGAAGTAAAAAGACAAAACAAAGCAACTCCACCTTTTTCTGTAATTTTAATAGATTTATTTATATCGTTATTGTGTATGTGTTTGTATGTATGTCTGATGTATGTATGCATGCATGTGTATGTGTATGACACATGTATATGGTGGCTTAAGGAATCCAGGAGAGGGTTCTAGATCCCTGCAGATAGAGTTACAGGAAGCTGTGAACTTCTTGACAGGGATGTCAGATACCTGGGAAGAGTGCAAAGTCCCCTTAACCCCTGAGCCATCTCTCTGTCCCAGACTTTTTTGTTCATGTATACAGATTACTCATTTCCATAAAAGATATACCTCATTGTGTTTCTGATTTCTCAAGCTATGAAAAATATTTTAGAAAAATGTCAGTAAATATCTGGATATTATAAGCATGGCTTGCTATATAATGGCAAAAGACAATATGAATTTAAACAAACCAAAACTCTATAGATGTTAATTTATCATTAAAAAGGAAAGGACTAAAGCCAAACAATAGTCAGGCTTGCTGCTGTAGCTGTCATTTGGGCTCTGTAATTTTTGAAGTTAATGAGATGGCAACCAATCCCTATTAGTGACTTCTCTATTTAAGTCTTCCCGAGAAGCTTGTGCCATTCCCGCAGGCTAGGATACAGTTTGTTCATGTGGAAAAAGCATTCCGAATCTCACAATCTCCAGATAACCCAGACAGATTTATTTTCCATTTCCTGATAAGATCTGCAGTTAGTAATAGTCAATAAATAAATTTGGCCAAGACTTTACAACACCAAGAATATGTGGGTGGGTACCTAACTGACACCCTAACGAGACAGTCTGTTTTCTTATATTTCAGGACACCAAGAAGTCTTCGCTTTACTGCACAGAGGGCATATGTGCTCACTTTGACCTATTATGCATAGTTAAATATATTTTCTACTTTATTATGCATGCTTATGCTGAATAACTTCAACAATGAACATAAATAAAAATATGTGATGGTGATATTAAATAAAAATCTACATCTATTTAAGAATAATAGAGTATCTAGGATAATATCAACTCATTCCATTGTGAACATTTGCTCATTTATCACCAATTACCCTAGAAGGAACAGCTGCTTAATCTTAGAAACGAGCACAATTTTAAAATCTGTGATTATGCTCAAAGGCAGAACAGGATACTTCCCAAATGCATATGCTGAAGAGAGAAATCACTAATGGAGTCCAAGGAATGCTTAGCACACTTCTTCTGGCTAAGATACAGTCTTTACCACATCTCTTGATAGCTGTATATACCTATTGGATGACAGGAGAAAGCTGCAGACCTAGTTATAGTTAAAGCTTTTAATAAGTAAAACATCAAAACTGCAATGTCTTCATCATGATGTCAATATTCTGTTTTATATTCTATTTGATTAATGTTTATGGACAAAATATTTTTATTTAAAAAAAACAACTAATTTCATTTTAAAACAATGCCTCCCAAAGTATGCAGCCATGTAATGAGACAGAGTTCTAGGTCTAGGGAAGTGAGAACTCTGTGAATATTTTGTCTTTTAGTATTCAGATTTATTTAGAGTATCATAGTTAATTTGTAACAAATAAAAAGTTGCAGAGTTTTCATTGCAGATGCCCAAAGCACTTCTACTCCAATGAATATTTAAAAATCATGCAGAATGGTGATCTGAATATTAAAAACTTCATTTTTTCTCTGTATAACTGTGAAAGACTGATCCAGTCTCAAATACTCCATGGCCATTGCAAAGTGAATGTACTGGTCTGTACTATCAGGTAGGTTACATTTAATGAGTCCCATTCTTCATCAAAAGTCAGATTCCTAAGAATCTTTGCCTGTTTGCAAGTCAAAGATTTTTCTGAGAAATGGTAGGTAGTTAAAGGCAATCATGGGATTTATATAATAGTAAACAAAAGGAATATATTCCACAAGGTTGAGCATCCTTAAGGGATTCAGCTCTAGCTTTCTCCTTTTCTGAGTGACAGCAGCCTTATTTCAGCGGAATTCATCACAAAAGAATGATACACTTCAAATATTTATGCTCTGCTCATCACCATGCTAATTGGAACTAATTAAGAATCAATTTGAATTAATGAAACCCAGAAAGTCAGGATTTATTTTAGGGTATATCAGCCTAATGTTCAGGAGATCAGTTAAAAAACTGATGGTGTTTCTGTTTACATTTTTGCAAAAGTGTAACATGTAGAAGAGGAACGAGAAACACTTGATTCCACCTCTCCCCTCTGCTATTGCTTGTACTGAGTTTTCTCAGTAAATGTGCTTAAGCTTCTCTCACTTCTGTGGACTGAGTTGGGGAAGGAACTTGAAGAATTCATAGAGGGGTTTAGTCTTAACTGCTTTCTAGTGTCCACAGAGCAGTGCTGGCTCCCAAGAACTGCAGTGTTGGGCACACTGAGGAATCAGATTATATATATACAATATACCCAGTTGTTCAATTACAACAGCCACAGTTCTAGTGTCACTGGTTACAATCATTACTAAACATTACCTTGAGCAGCATCAGTAAAAGTACTTGAGGTGGTAGATATCAGTTCAATATTCTTAGAAACCACTGATTTTGAAGTGAAATAAAATTGACTTATTGATTACACTAACATAACCAGATATTATAACATAGTTACACTTTAAACTTAACATTTTAGAGAAGGTGATATGCTCAGCCAAGACTGAGCATTATTATAGAATATGCTAATATAAAAAATTTATTTGGAAAAAGAGGTATCACAGTAAAAAAAGATGTAGCAAAGAAAAATGCACATTCTAAGAGAAAACGCAGCTTAGAGCAGGCTCTTTTACAATCAGGAATCCCTGTTGCCCTGAAGCCCCCAATATTCTAGTAAATATATAATGCTTCCTTGTGGGATCTTTAATGATAATTACTGTCTGAATGTTTCTATAGAAAGATACTTTGAATTTATTCAGGGAACTAGGCAGGTATATTCTGCAGGTATATTTAGCTGTGTTACATTCTATTCTCTTCACATATTCTTGTGGGAATAAAAGAGACCTATGAAGGACATTTAATAATAAAGAAGAAATTTATTATTTTTGAAGGGTGATTAAGGCAGGATAGTCCAGGTTGCCTTGAAACTAACTATGGAGTCTACACTGACTTCATACTTATAGCAATCCTCTACCCTCTGCCTCCTGATTGCTAGCAGTATAAGTACTAGCTATCATACTCAGCTTGAAATACACAGAAACTACATGTAAGTGGCCCAAAACACTAAGATGAATTAGAAAGTTACTGTGCCTACCATATGGACAAAGAGTTATTCTACAAAATGTGATAGTAGAACACCATGCACAGGGGACTGTTGTGGATTTGGTATAATGTTTGCATAATGGGTTCCCAAGTTGCATGTGAGACACTGAGGGTCCCTGCCCCCAGCTGGCTCTAACTGGTAAATAAAGTTGTCAGCAGCCAATTGCTGGACAGAGGTGGGACTTGAGGACTCATGGGCAAGGAGACCAAAGAAGGATGGAAGATTGCCATTATCAGGAAAGGAATAAGATTCAGGACTGAGAGCTATAGACAAGAACACGTACAATCATGTAAGAGCTATGGAAGAGTAGCCCCAGCCCTATCACCTTCATATGAGTCTCGGGTAGTAAAGATGGAATATAGATTTTAGTAAGTAATAATTCAGGAGTATAGGAGGGGAGGCATTGGCAATGTGTAAGCGTGGGAGTGACCCAGCTGTTTCACTGGTTAAAGCATGTTAAAGTAGAAGGCTGCGTACCTGTGTCTTTCATTCAAGAATCCAGAGCACTTGGATAGGCAGCAAGGGAGCACTGCCACAGCTGGGGAGAGCAGAGAGAATTAACCAACTACCACTACAGGGAACTGTGGAGATTATCACTGAGACTGTGAAGTCCCAAGGGGGATAAGGCAAAAAAAAAAAAAAAAGTGAGTTACAAAATGCTTCGTCAGCATGTCCATGCTCATGGAGGAGTTTCATGTATGTTTACTAAAGGAAGTCATTTCTATAACACAAGTAATACTTACATATCTCACAACACTCTTTGTTAACCCCAAGTAGTTCTCCCTACTGTGTCCAAGTGCTTACCTCACCTCCAAGTCCTGGGTATCAGGGATTCATTTTGGGGGTCTATATATAAGTCTTTGATTTGAAATAATTCTGTACAAATGAAATTAAGTATTATAACAATATATATTCTTATGAATTACATTTTACTAAGATAATTATTGTGGAATCAACCTCATGGGTTTTTTTGAACTTACATTTTATTAACTTTATTGAGCAGCCCCCTGTCAAGGATACAGACAGTCTGTTTATCTTGGCACCTGTTGATGGGCATTCAGGTTATCTATACTGTTCAGATATAACAGCCTGCAAACAACCATGCACACAATTGCTTATGTCTTCCTGGAATTAATGCCTGTCTTGGGAATGAATGATTTGAGAGGGTTACACTTCACAACTTATCAAATATAGTCTCCAAAGCAGAGATAAATTCCAAGACCCCGAAAAATGTGAGATTCCCAGTTTGTCTATTTCATATTTATCATTCTAGGTTCTCAAGTTTCTGATAGTTGCAAGCCATTGGTTAATACATTCGATAAGTTTTAAAATCACTTTTTAAAGGCAAAAAGGTAAAATCTATTGGTGATTGTAACCTAGTCAGGAGCAAGTGTCTTTACTTAAAATTATAACTTTTCTTCATGGATGATTCAAAATTCATACTTGCTATCTAATACCCTCATGAAAACTATATTCTTTATAAAAATACCATAAGACATGCAATGGCCACATCTGTTGACATGTCAAGGTGAACAGTAAAATTTCATAAGGCTACACCCCTAGATTTGGAGCTATATAGGTAGCCACTGGCTAACAAGGGAGGGAAAGGCAGTATTTTTCAAGAATAACATCCCAATCCTAAGTAGTTGTACCTAAATACATGTTAATAAGATCAGTTATTAGACTCAGTATTATATGCATGTACATATATACATATACATATGCATATGCATATACATATATATGTTCACACATCACTTAGGGCAATATCGTTTATTCTTCTCTAAATCCTTCGTTTTTTACTTCTGTATTCCCTCAAAAACACTTAAGCTCTTTCACTTATCAATAGCCATAAAACTGCTGGTATTGCTTCTTTCAAAAGAGGAAATGCCACAAAAATGAAACATGCTTCATTTTTTTTATTCTGTCCCTTTTGTGCAATAACAGTTAGATATCTAGTAGGTTTCTACAGTAATGGCAAGCTGACTAGTGAAAAGAAAGAAAGAAAAAGAACTGATGGAGGATTGGGTTCTACATACCATTTCACATTTTACTTCAAACATCTTAATGAGTCAAACACATCAAGCATTCATAAGTTTTATGTTCAGGTCATATAAAAATACAATTATTTCTCCTATATTCCCATGTTCATTCTTATGTAATCCCATTTCTTCTATGGTACACAGCCTGTTTAATAGACTTCAAATGTGATCAGTAGGATGGGGTAACCACCCAAAGCACTTGACCCCAAACCTGAAAACCTGAATTAAATCCTGTAGTCTTACAGAGAAGGAGAGAACCAACTCTTAAGAGTTGTCCTCTGGCCTCTACATGTATTATTACGTGGAAAATGTAGTCAAACACACATAATCTTAGGAAATAAACATAACTGTAAAAAATTAAAAAGAGAAAGAAAAGGAGGCTACCCAAGGCAGGGAAGGAGGCAGACTAATGGCATATCTGCATCTCTCTGCCTCTGCTCCGCCAATTCTAACCTCCCCGACAGTCTTATTCTTCCTCTGAGGCAGATCACTTGCTGAGGCCTCCCTTCTGCCACAACCCACCTCCAGGAGCCCACACAGATCCTCACCTCCTAACTTCCAGCCCCTGACTCAGTCATTTATCCCAAACACCCACTCCAGCAAGTATTCTCTGGAAGCCACAAGCCACTTGTGCCAGGAAAACACTTAAACTGACTGCAGATCTCCTTCACCTCTCCCTCTAGTCTCTAATCCTCTAGTCTCATCCCCAGGTCTGGAGCTAAGACTGCCTCTTCTTTATCCCCCATCTCGTGGGGTGGGGGTGGGGATCTCCTGAAGTCCTCTCCCTGACCTCATTGCAGTACCCAAGCTCCTAACCCCAGCAGACATTCCCTGTGAAACCCCAGGCCACTCTGATAGTGGAAGAAAGTGAGTAAGCCAGCTCTAGATCTTTATCTCTCACTCTACTCCTCCAGTCAGTTTTCCCAGTCTCATCCCCAGCTTTGAGGCCTACTTGTTGCAACTTCTCCTCACTGTGTTCCCATTCCCGGGAACAAAGTAGATCCTGGCGGAAGATCCTGCTTTCTCCCTTCTGTGAATACCCCATCTTCCACCCCATAACTATTCCTTAGTGTCAGCTCCTAATATCCAGAAACATATTTTACCTGAAACACCCAGTGGCTATATCTTAGGACCCATGTAGGCCTTCCTGCCCATAATGCCCTCAAAGCCATCACACTTTCCAAAGAACCAGAGAGAACAACAAGGAACCAAACACCTACACACGTATGAAAACACCCCCCATACACACACACCACCACCACCACCATAACCACCACCACCACCACCACTACCATTAATAACAACAACAACAACAAAATAACAAGAATCAACAAACACTGCTCATTGCGATTTCTCAACATCAGTGGTCTCAATGCTACAAAAAAAGGCATAATTAACAGAACAGATGTGAAAACAGGATCCATTATTCTGTTGCATCCAAAAAAAAAATCACTTTCTGATAAAAGGAGGTGTAAGGGTTTTTCAAGCCAAGGGACCTAGGAAATAAGCTGGAGTAGCAATCTTACTTTCTACCAAAATAGATGTCTAATCAAGACTAATACTAAACACAGAACAAGACAAGGTTGGCACTCTTTCCATATCTAGTCAATACATTACTTGAAGTCTTTACTAGACCCATAAAACAACCAAAGGAAATAAAGGCAATACAAATTGGAAGGAAGAAGTCAAAAAAGTATTTTTATTTATTTGGTATCATACTATATATAAGTGACCCTGAAATTCTATCTGGCAACTCTTACTGCTGATAAACTCTTTCAGCAACATACCTGGATACAAAATTAACTCTCAAAAATCAGGAGTCCTCCTATATAACATGACAAAGAAAGAAATCAGTGAAAAAAATCTTTCAAAATGACCTCAATAAACTGTCTTAGGGTGACTCTAATCAAGAAAGTGAAGGACTGGTATGATAAAAATTCAAGTCATTGAAGAAACAATGAAATCAGAAGGAAAAAAGATCTCCCATCACCATGGATCTGTAGTCTTAATATAGTAAAAACAGCTATCCTACCAAAATCAATCTACAGATTCTATGCAATTCCTATCAAAACCAATTCTTCACAGATCTCAAAAAGACTATTTTCAGTTTCACATGGGAACACAAATAAACTAGGATATCTAAAATAATCTTGAAGAAGAGAACTGTAGTAGACATAACTATCTGCAGTTTCAAATTTTACCTCAAAGATATTGATGATAGTGATGATGATGATGATGATGATGATATAATAATAATAATAATAATAATAATAATAATAATAATAACCAGCATAGTATTGGCATAAAAACAGACACATTGATCAAGGGTAAAGAATTAAAATCCAAGTTATAATCTACACACCTGTGGACCTAATATTTGATAATCAAGCCAGAAATAAATACTGGAGGAAGGTGGCATCATCAATATATGTTGCTGATTATATTGGATATCCACAAGTAGAAGAATCTAAATAAATCTACACTCATCATCCTGCATAAAAATCAACTCTAAGCAAATCAAAGGCTTATACATAAAACCAGATCCAGTGAACCTGGTCAAAGAGAAAGTGGGTAATAGCCTTGAACTTATTGGCACAGGCAAATTCTTTTTGCACAGAACATTGTCAGTACAGTTACTCAGATAAACAACTAATGAATAGACCTTATGAAACTGAGATTTTTCTACACTGCAAAGGACTCTGACATTCGAGCAAAGTGGCAGACTACAGATGGCAAAAGGGTTTTACCAATTATACATTCAATAAAGGGCTAAGATCCAAAATAAAGACCTCAAAAAACTAGACATCAAGAAAACTCAACTGAAAATTGTTTACAAAGCTAAACAGGAAATTGTAACTGCTTGTGTTATGAATGCTAATCACTCTTGCCAAAACTGTAAGAGTATGTGTGCACATAGATTCTAGGACCAGGCCCTTAGCTGGTTCCGATTGGTAAATAAAGATGCAGGCACCCAATGGTTGAGCAGGGGACAATTAGGATTCCAACTCAGAGAATAGAAATGAAGGAGGAAGAAGGAGGTCTACCACTCCTGGGGAAGGAGAAGATGAGGAAAGACTCCACCTCTGAGAATAGTGGACAGCAGAGGCATAGCTGCCTTAGTTGGGCAGCCTGTAGGTCCAAAGCACACAGGTGAAAGATGGCTTTTAGTAAATAATAACTTGGGATTATTGGTAGGAGGTGGATTAACTGCATGGAGGTTAGGAAGTAGCCCAACTATTGCACTGATTAAGGTATATCAAAATATAAAGGCTGTGTGTGTGTGTGTGTGTGTGTGTGTGTGTGTGTGTCTCATTCAGGAACATAAACCTTGGAGTGCTTAGCAGGAACCCACCACTGAGATTTATGGATAAAAAATATTGCTACAGAAAATTCTCAAAACAGAAAACTTAAATGACTGAGATACACACACACACACACACACACAGCCTTTATATCTTGAATTTGCAAATCAAAAGCTCTTTGTGATTTCGTCTTTTACCTGTCAGAAAGGCCAAGTCAATAAAACAAGTGACAGTTCATGCAGGTGAGGATGTGGAATAAGAGTAGACTCATCTATTGGTTGCAGGAGTGAAGACGTGTACTGAGAGTACACAAATCAGTGTGGATGCTCCTCAGAAATGGGAATCAATCTCCTTAAAATCCATCTATACCATTCTTTGGCAAATAACCAGAGGACAGGTCATCTAATACCAAGACACTTCCTCAAACATGATTACTGATGCTCTAGTCATAATAGCCAGAAACTGCAAGTAACCTAGATATTCCTCAACAGAAGAATAGATAAAGAACATCTAATACCTATACAATAGAGTATTAGTCAGTTCTTTTAAGAAATGGTGTTATAAAATTAACAGTAAAAATTGATAGAACTAGGAAAAAAATCCTGAGTGAGATATCCCAGGCCCAGAGAAACAAATATGGTATATATTTATTTATATGTTGCTATTAGCTGTTAAGTCAATGATAACCAAGCTATAATCTAGAGTACCACAAAGATTAGGTGTATGGAGTAAGGGGCTAGGGAGACACTGGTCTCGGTGGGAAAGCAAAATAAGAGTAACTAGTTAGGGATGTGAGCAAGAGGCTGGAATGGGAGGGTGAAATGGGGAGAAGATAGGAGAGTGGATCAAGGAGTGGGAATAGGAGTGAGAGCACTAAAGTTATGGGCCATGTGAAGTGCAGTATGAAAGCACAGACTCTAGCAGCTTCCTAAAATATATCCATATGTGAAGACAATTTCCTTAGTTAGGCTTGCTGTTGCTGTGATGAAGCACCATGACCATAGCATAGCAACTTGGGAAGGAAAGCTTTGTTTGCCTTACACTTCCACATCACAGTCCATCAGTGAAGGAAGATCGATAGAAACTTAAACAGGGCTAGAACCTGAAGGCTGGACCAATAGAGAAGCCACGGAGGAGAGTTGCTCATTGCCTCCTCCTCATGGATTACTTGGCCTGCTTTTTTATAGAAGCTAGGATCACCAGAACACAGCTGGTACCACTTACAATGGACTAGGCCCTCCCACATCAATTGCTAATAAAGAAACTGCCCTATAGACTTTCCTACAGCCGATGCCTATGGAGGTATTTTTTAAAACTAAGGTTCTCGCCTCTCAGATGACTTTTGCTTGTTTGAAGTTGACATAAAATTATCCAGCACAATTGACTCTTGTAAACTTGACAAATAAACACATCAGTGTTTAGTCCCAACCTTTTATTTCTCAATCATCCCAAGGTCTCATAGTAAAAACATAAATAATTGTAAGAGGCCCATGGATTTTACAAATTCAAACACACTAAGACTTCAGTGCCTTTAAAATATCCTGTCTCTTTAGAAATCCAAAATCTCTTTTAAAAGCTTGAAGTCTCTCAACTGAGAGCTCTTATAAAAATCAAAATTAAGTTAAATATGTAAAGAGAGAAGAGCCAGGACACAGTCACAGCCATATAAAAGCAAAACTAAAATCCCTACAGTGTAAGTAACACAGTCTGCAATGTCTTGGACCCACTTGCAGTCTTCTGGCCTTCTTCAAAGGGCCTGGATCACTTCTGAGGCCCTGGTCTTTGCAATATACAAAGCTGGTCTTCTAAGCTCAGCAGGCTCTTGGTAGTTATCCTATTGTACTGGCATCATTATAAACGCTGTGCTCTGCTGCAAGTGAAAGATGTTTTCACCAACAGCCTCTGCTAGGCTCTCTTATGGTGCCAAGCCTCCACTTCTCAGCATGACTCCTTCAATTCTGGGCCTTCAACCATCACTGAGGATGCACCTTCACCAACAGCCTCTCCAGGTCTCTCATAGTATCAAACCTCAGCTGATCTCCACGACTCCTTCATGCCTTCAACATATACACTACCTGGTTGGCTTCTACACTACCATGTTCAGCTGCCAGCATGAAGTACAACCTTGGCTGTCTCTGGAACACAGCTTCCGTGTGCTGACTCTCAGGAAGCACTTCCCAGAAGATTTCACCTCAGTGATGCCGGTCCCTTCTTAATCACCACTAATATCTCAGCTCCCTCTAATCAGTATCAAGTATCCCAGAAAAGCAATCACTTCTCTTTAGAAGTTCTGCCATTTTATTAATCATAGCCAATTCTTCTGCCCCAGCAAACCAGAACCATGGAATCTTAATTCAAAACAACAAATGGCCACAATGGTCTTTAAACTTTGCTCTGAAATGCTACAAGCCAGGCCTCTGACATCTACATTACCCTCAATATTCTTATCTTACAAGTTCCTACAGAGTCCCCTAATGAGATCTCAGTACTCAATGGCTCTTCTAGCTCAGTTTCAAACCTCTTCCATAAACCTTCCCAAAATACATGGTCAGGTCTCTCACAGCAATACCACACTGTCCTGGTACCAGCACGTACTCGTGTTGCTATTGCTGTGATGATACACCATAACCACAGCAACATGGAAAGAAAAGGGTTTATTATTTGGGCACATTTCCACATCATAACGCATCATTGAAGGAAGTCAGGATAGGAGGAACCTGGAGGCAGGAACTGATTCAGAGACCATAAAGGGGTGTGGCTTACTGGCTTTCTTCTTATGGCTTGCTCAGCCTGCTTTCTTATAGAACCCAGGACCACCAGAACAAGGATGGGACCACTCACAATGGGCTGAGAAAATGCCCTACAGGCTTACTCCAGATTTATGGAGGTAGTCTCTTAATTGAGGTTCCTCTCTCCTTTCAGATAACTTGAGCTTGTGTCAAGTAGAAATAAAGCTAACTAGTGCAGAGTTGTGAACGAAATTGACGAAGTAATGGGATAAAGAGAATCTCAGTTGGTCATCTCTTATCACTAAAAGATTACAGAGATGGGATTAAGTTAAATCTAATCGAGTTGTTGGCCAAAGGTGCTCCATAGGAATCCTCAAGCAATCCAGTTGTTTCCAAGACTGCAGATTGCTCCCCACAACCTGATAGTAGGACATGATTGCTGAAGGCAGTACCTACAAAGCTTACTGAACATGGAAAAAACAGAGCTGATGTCTAAAATAGAGCCTTTGCCAGTATGTGCTAGAATATTTGGTGCAAGAAGGATTGCTGCACACTACAAAATGTAAATACAACACACATTTACACAGAGAATGTAAACACATCCGTAAGAGAAAAGTAAACACATCCATAAACCGTAGATTTACAATAGTCTTTTGCCTGCAACATATGCTAGATCAATTGTGGCCCAAATCCTATGAGAGTAGACAGCCAAAATCTTACTTGACTTAAGGCCCATTCCATGCCATGGAACCCAAGTACAACCTTTCTTGGTTAACCATGAACCAGAGATAAGACAGACCAGGGATCTGGGAGAGAAAACAAATATTACTGTTGATTTTTTTTTGTTGTTGTTGCTATTGTTTTTCGAGACAGGGTTTCTCTATATAGCCCTGGCTGTCCTGGAACTCACTCTGTAGACCAGGCTGGCCTCGAACTCAGAAATCCGCCTGCCTCAGCCTCCCAAGTGCTGGGATTAAAGGCGTGCGTCATCACGCCCAGCTTACTGTTGTTTTTTTAAGTCATGATAATGTGAATCCTAATAATATTTTGCTATACTCATATGTGCCTTGCTTAGCCATAGCAAGTATCCCTGATCTCCTTATAATGTTTAGCTGTAACCACAACTGCATGTTTCAGTCTGCTGCTTGGTAGAGCCTCTCACAGGACAGTTACACTAGGCTCCTGTCTGCAAGCATAACAGAGTATCAGTAATAATGTCCTGGATTGGTACTTACCCATTGGATGAGTTTTGAGTTGGGCTAGTTAAAGGTTGGTCCTTTGGTCCTGTATTTCTTTTAGACAGGAAAAATTTGGGGTAGAAAGTTTTGTGGGTGGGTTGGTGTCCCTATCCCTCTACTGAGGGTCCTGCTTGGCTAGAGAAGGTGGCCTCTTCAGGTTCCATACTCCCATTGTAAGGCATCTATTCTAAGGTCACCAGCATTGACTCCTGGGCTCTTGACCTATCCCAGGTCTCTGGGAATGCCTAGAGATTCACCCATCTCCTGGCAGCTGCAGATTTCCATTCATTCTCCTGACCCTCTGGGCCTCTGTCCTGTTCTCTGCATTTGATCCTGCCTCCCCATTCTCTTCCCTCTCTCCTCTCCCCACCACAGTTCCCTCCCTCCTTGTGGCCCATATGATCATTTTGTTTCCTCTTCCACGTGTTATTTAAGCATCCTTGGGTGGGCCTTCCTTCTCGAGGATGGGGTGTTCATAGGTATTCTGCAATTCATGACTAATATCTACTCATCAGTGAATATACACCATGCCTGTCCTTTTGGGTCTGGGTTACCTTACTCAGGATGATATTTTCTAATTCCAACCATTTGCCTGCAAAATTCATGATGTCCTCATTTTTAATAGCATGATGAATAGTAATTCATCATGTAAATGAATCCCATCATGTAAATGAACCACATTTTCTGTATCCATTCTTCATTTGAGGGACATCTAGGTTTTTTCCAGTTTCTGAGTACTATGAATAGAGCTGCTATGAACTTAGTGGAGCATGTGTCTTTGGGGTGTATGTTGGAATTTTTGATGGAGATTGCATTAAATCTTTAGGTTTCTCTTGGTAAGATGGCCATTTTCACTATTTTAGTCCTAGGGATCCAGGAACAAGGGAAATCTTTCCACCTTTTGATATCTTCTTCAGTTTCTTTCTTCAGGGACTTGATGTTCTTGTCGTACAAATCTTTCACTTGCTTGGCTAGAGTTAAACCAAGATATTTTATATAATTTGTGGCTATTGTGAAGGGTGTTGCTTCTATAATTTCTTTCTCTGTCAGTTTGTTATTTTTGTAAAGGAGCAGTACCAATTCATTTGAGTTAATTTTATATATAGCCACTTTATTGAAGCTGTTTATCAGCAAATGAGTTCTCTGGTAGAATTTTGGGAATTGTTTATGTATACTACAATATCATCATTGAATAGTGAGACCTAGACTGCTTCCTTTCCAATTTGTCTTTCTTAATCTCTTTTTGTTTTCTTATTGTTCTGGATAGAATTTCAAGTAATAAATTGAATAGATAGGGAGAGAGTGGACAGTCTTGTCTTGATTTTAGTGTGATTGCTCCAAGTTTCTCTCCACTTAATTTAATATTGGCTATTGGCTTGCTGTATATTGCTTTTATTATGTTTAGGTATGTGCCATGAATCCCTGATCTCTCTAAGACTTTTAACATGAAGGAGTGTCTTATTCTGTCAAAGGCTTTTCAGCATCTCATGAGATGATCATGTGATTTTTGTTTTC
>JADRCD010209314.1:0-12870 GCA_019843815.1 Montemys delectorum | reverse complement strand
TTGTTGAGTATTTTTGCATCGATATTCATAAGGGAAATTGATCTGAAATTTTCTTTCTTTGTTAGGTCTTTGTGTGGTTTAGGTATAAGAGTAATTGTAGCTTCATAGAACGAATTGGGTAGAGTACCTTCAGTTTCTATTTTGTTGAATAATTTGAGGAGTATTGGTATTAGGTCTTCTTTGAAGGTTTGATAAAACTCTGCAGTAAAACCATCTGGTCCTGGGCTTTTTTTGGTTGGGAGACTATTAATGATTGTTTCTATTTCATTAGCAGATATGGGACTGATTAGATCGTTGATCTGATCTTGATTCAACTTTGGTACCTGGTACCTGTCTAGAATATTTTCCATTTCATCCAGGTTTTCTAGTTTTGTTGAGTATATGCTTTTGTAGTAGGATCTCATGATATTTTGGATTTCCTCAGTGTCTGTTGTTATGTCTCCTCTTTCATTTCTGATCTTGTTAATTAGTAAACTATCTCTGTGCCCTCTAGTTAGTCTGGCTAAGGGTTTATCTATTTTGTTGACTTTCTCAAAGAACCAGCTCCTGGTTTGGTTGATTCTTTGTACAGTTCTTTTTGTTTCTATTTGGTTGATTTCAGCCTTGAGTGTGATTATTTCCTGCCTTTGACACCTCTCGGGTGAATTTGCTTCCTTTTGTTCTAGAGCTTTCAGTTTTGCTGTCAAATTGCTGGTGTATGCTCTCTCCAGTTTCCTTTTGGAGGCACTTAAAGCTATGAGTTTTCCTCTTAGGACTGCTTTCATTGTGTCCCCATAGGTTTGGGTATGTCGTGGCTTCATTTTCATTAAACTCTAGAAAGTCTTTAATTTCTTTCTTTATTTCTTCCTTGACCAAGTTATCGTTGAGTAGAGTTTTGTTAAGCTTCCAGGTGTATGTGGGCATTTTATTGTTTATGTTGTTATTGAGGAACAGCCATAGACCATGGTGATCTGATAGGATACAAGGAATTATTTCAGTCTTCTTTTATTTGTGGAGGCCTGATTTGTGACCAATTGTATGGTCAATTTGGGAGAAGGTACCATGAGGTGCTGAGAAGAAGGTATATACTTTTGTTTTATGATTAAAAAGTTCTATAGATATCTGTTAAATCCACCTGTTTCATAACTTCTGTTAGTCTCACTGTGTCCTTGTTTAGTTTCTGTTTTCATGATCTGTCCATTGCAGAGAGTGGGGTATTGAAATCTCCCACTACTATTATGTGTGGTGTAATGTGTGCTTTGAGCTTTAGTTAAGTTTCTTTTATGAATGTAGATGCCCTTGCATTTGGAACATAGAGGTTCAGAATTGAGAGTTCATCTTGGTAGATCATACCTTTGATGAATATGAATTGTTCCTCCTTATCTTTTTTGATCACTTTAGGGTAAAGGTCAATTTTATTCGATATTAGAATGGCTACTCCAGCTTTTTTCTTGGGACCATTGGCTTGGAGAACTGTTTTCCAGCCTTTTACTCTGAGGTAGTGTCTGTCTTTGTCACTGAGGTGGGTTTCCTGTATGCAGTAAAATGTTGGGTCCTGTTTACGTACCCAATCTGACAGTCTATATCTTTTTATTGGTGAATTGAGTCCATTGATGTTAATAGATATTAAGGAAAAGTAATTGTAGCTTCCTGTTAGTTTTGTAGTTAGAGCTGGCATTCCCTTCATGTCTCTATCTTCTTTTAGTTTTGTTGGAAGATTACATTTTTGCTTTTTCAGGGATGTAGTTCCCCTCCTTGTGTTGGAGTTTTCCATTTATTATCCTTTGAAGGGCTGGATTTGTGGAAACATATTGTGTAAATTTGGTTTTGTCATGGACTACTTTGTTTTCTCCATCTATTATGATTGAGAGTTTTGCTGGGTATAGTAGTTTAGGCTTGCATTTGTGTTCTCTTAGGGTCTATATGATATCTGCCCAGGATCTTCTAGCTTTCATTGTCTCTGGTGAGAAGTCTGGTGTAATTCTGATAGGCCTGCCTTTATATGTTACTTGACCTTTTTCCCTTACTGCTTTTAGTATTCTTTTTTTGTTTTGTGCATTTGGTGTTTTGATTATTATGTGTGGGGAGAAATTTCTTTTCTGGTCCAGTCTATTTGGAGTTCTGTAGACTTCTTGTATGTTCATGGGCATCTCTTTCTTTAGGTTAGGTAAGTTTTCTTCTATAATTTTGTTGAAGATATTTACTGGCCCTTTAAGTTGGAGGTCTTCACTCTCTTCTATACCTATTATCCTTAGGTTTGGTCTTCTCATTGTGTCCTGGATTTCCTGGATGTTTTGGGTTAGGGTCTTTTTGCATTTTATATTTTCTTTGACTGTTCTGTCAATGTTATCTATGTTATCTTCTGCCCCTGAGATTCTCTCTTCTATCTCTTGTATTCTGTTGGTGATGCTTGCATCTATGTTTCCTGACTTCTTTCCTAAGATCTAACTCCAGAGTTGTGTCTTTTTGTGATTTCTTTATTGTTTCTACTTCCATTTTTAGGTTCTGGATGGTTTTACTCAATTCCTTCACCTGTTTGTTTGTTTTCCTGTAATTCCTTAAGGGATTTTTGAGTTTGTTCTTTAAGGGCTTCTACTTGTTCACTTGTGATCTCCTGTAATTCTTTATGGGCTTTTTTTGTTTCCTCTTTTAGGGCTTGTTCCTCTTTATCTGTGTTCTCCTGTATATTTTTAAGGGAGTTATTCATGTCTTTCTTAAGTTCCTCTATCAGCATTGTGAGATATGGTTTTAGATCCAAATCTTGCTTTTCTGGTGTTTTGGGATATCCAGGGCTTGCTGTAGTGGGAGTAGTACGTTCTGATGAAGCCAAGCAGTCTTGGTTTCTGTTGGTAGGATTCTTGCATTTGCCTTTTTTATCTCTTGATCTCTGGTGTTAGATGTTCTTGGTGTCTCTGACTAGAGCTTGTCCTGTCCCTGCTGTCCCGCAACTCCCCTTTGACTCCTGAGGCCTTTGCCTCCCAGCTGGTCCTGCCTTAGAAAATCACCAGAGAGAAAATGCTGGATCTCACCTGAATCTCTGGGCTGAAGCATGCCCTGGAGGCAGGACCTCCACTAGTAGGGAAGGGTCAGAGCTGGTTGCTGATCTAGCTCTGTCACTAGGATGCTGAGAGGATCCTGTCCTTGTAGCCCTGGGACTCCCCTGTAGATTCTGAGGCCTGTGCCTCCCGGTTGGTCCCACCTTAGAAAGTCACCAGAAATGTGTTTTTCTTTAGCAATAGAGTCTTACTATCTATTTCTGGTAGACAACCAAGAGTCATGTCAATAGCCTATATGGTTTTAGAGATCTGAGGGCTTCTCTGATCAACAACTTGAAAGAAGTAATTCCATACTTTTCACTTGGTCTCAAGCATAATTATCGTTGGCACTAGGGAGAAATATTAGTCCTTCCTATAGGATAAATCTATTACATGTCCAATACATATATATATGTGTGTGTGTGTGTGTGTGTGTGTGTGTGTGTGTTTGTATGTGTAAATAAATACAAGTAAATAAAAAGCTTCTCTAATATTTCCATATGTTTCAACATCCTTGGTATTTGTTAAATACTCAGAAATTCAGGCTGGCTTAGGAGTAAGAATTTTAAGACACATAATGTATATGAACAACTTTTAGGTGCATGAGAAATAATATGTCTCATTAATGGGATAACTGTTCATCCTGTTTTCTTTTTTAAAACCTTTGTTTACAGAGTAACAGAGTTGATTATGACATACTCATGAATATGTTTGGTTCTTCTGACCCTCCACATCCTTATCATCTTCTTATACCACATTCTCTACTTTTAGCTTTTGTCTCTTGTGTACCATCTTACAATGTAATATCCCATGTGTTTCTTTTTTTGGCATTTATTCATATTGTATCCTCCTAAGTAAACACATTTAATAGTTAGCAATTACAATTATAAAATAAACTTATAGAAATAAATATATGACATTTATCTTTCTGGGCCTATTACCTTGCTTAGTGTAACTTTTCCATTTCCATGTATTTACCTGAAAATTGTATAGTTTCATTTTCTTTACAGCTGAAGGCAATCCTGTTCTGTATATGTACCATATTTGCAGAATCACTCATGTGTTGATAGCTGTTGCTTTTGTTGCTGTTGGAAAGCAGGAATGATAAACACGGTTGTCCAAGTGTCTCTGTCATAGGATGTACAGTCCTTTGGTAATACAATCAAAGGTGGCATCATATTGTGGTTCTCTTTTAATTTTTTTGAGAGAATTCTCCACATTGATTTCCATAGTCACCACACCATTTACATTCCCACCAACACTGTATAAATGTTCTATCCCCTCTGTATCATTTCTAGAATTTTTTTTTTTTTTTACCAATTTCTTTATCTGGTTTGCTTTGTTTTGTTGATGTAGCAATACTAGCTGTGGTGAGATGGGGGTCTCAAAATAGTTTTGATTTGAATGTCTTTGATGGCTAGAAATGTTAAATATTTTAAAACGCATATTGCCTCTATTTATTTTCTCTTTTGTGAATTGTCTGTTAGTTGTCCTACTAATTGATTGGCCAATCAATTGGTATATACTTCTTGCAGTTATTTATGTCTCCTTTATATTAACCTTGCACCTTCTTATATAATTTTTATATTGACCATGTATTTGAAATATACATAGCGAAATTATACTTTTTATTGTGTTGCTCTATGTTTATGCTGTTGATAGTTTCTGATGCTGTGCAGACACCTTTAAATTTCGTGTAAATCTTACTCTTCAATTGCAAAGGCTATTCTGGAACTACTGGGATTCTATTCAGAAATATATTTCCTATATCTAATAGTTTTATTTATGTTTGCATTTAGCTTTCAAGTTGTTTTTTTGTGCATTGGTAAAGATATGAATCATCCTTATGAATGTTTACCAGTTCCATTCATTGAAAAGGCTATTTTTTTTTTTAGACAAAATAACAGATATATTTATGGAGGCTGATCTTATAGTTCAAAAGCATACTCTTGAGTACAGGTGTAGAAAACATATTTTTCTTTTAAAGGGTAACTTTGGCTTGTAATGGAGATTTGTCTATAGGGATTAAGCTACAGAACTCTACAAACTTTCTCAGTGTTAAGGTACTATTTCTCAGGTTGTGTGAAAAGGCTATTTTTAAAGTATGATTTTAAGAGATTTTTTTCAAAACTAGGTGTCCACATACCTTTAACTTAATTTCTCGGTCTGCCTCTAAGTTCCACTAGTCTACATGCCTATTTATCGATGAGTAGCATGTTGTTGTTATCATCATGATGCATATACATACTGCTCAATACAATAGGGTGCATTTTTACAGGCCAGAGGCAAACAACAGTCAGCCATGGAGTAAAGCATGTGAAACAACATGTTAAATAAAGATTTTTAAAATTTACAATCTCAGAGAGTTTGTTCTAATTACCAGAACCTGATTATCATAGATATCATTTTCATCAAAGTGCTTGTCACATGGTTCTCATACAGTACTTGGAGACCTGAGAGTATTATCTCAAGTCTAGTGTTATATCTAGATTTTCTGTTAAGCACTGTGGAGGATTGACTGGGTTAGGATTAGTGAAAAAGGTAACATCATGTTATATTATATAA
Source organism: Montemys delectorum (assembly GCA_019843815.1). Lineage (NCBI taxonomy): Eukaryota > Metazoa > Chordata > Mammalia > Rodentia > Muridae > Montemys > Montemys delectorum. The sequence continues at coordinate 7,291 of JADRCD010209314.1, read as the reverse complement.
ATGAGCACAATTATTTTATCTTACTCTATAGAATAAATGCTATGAAGAAATGAAAATAGGAACTGAACGTAAAATTCTATTCATCTGTTTATTCATCTTAAGTCTCATGTACATGACTAGTTTTGAGTTCTTCTGTCTCAGTATATTAGCATATCATATTTACAACTGGTCTTCCTGTGCACATCTTAACCCCTGCAAATAGGTATACACCAAACTCTCTACCCCCTGTAACAATATATTTCTTTTTAAGATTTAATAATCTATCAACTCTTGTGTGTGCTGTCCATATACTTGTGGGTGTAGGATCAACCACAAGAATGTGGTTGATTTAGCAGGAATATAAGTATAAAGAAACATACCTATAAATAAAACTCTTTACCATGGAAGCCGTCAACTGTCATAGTTTCTCAGTTAGAGATGGTATGCTGATGAACTCCTTCCCCATTCTGTGCTAGAATGCTGACTGACTTTATCTCTGCAAGCAACCTCAGCTGCTCTGACTGCTCTGTGACTGCTGTTATTCTACCATGTCAAGAGAAGAATTTTGCTTAGATCTTCCCTGACATCTGGCTTGTATAAGTCTTACTTTCCCCTTTTCTGTGATACAGACTAAACCTTGGGGACAGGTACAGATGATATAAATGTTCCATTTGTGCCTGAGAATTTTGCTTTCACCTAGTCTTTGCACTTTGATCTGTTATGACATTTATGTTAACCACCAGACATAAACACAGTGCTCTGGTGAGGTGCAAGAGATGCACTAGTCTATTGTAGAGAAATACGAATTTAAATGTCAGCTAATACTATGAACTTTTAGCAAAACAATAGTTTTTGGATTACCCCCAGGTCTTCTGAGCTCCCTAATTATCAGTTCTGAGACAGATTTGCAGTGTAAGGCATGTGTTTCCTCTTTGTGTGTCTGAAATAATTTAAAATTCTCTAGGTTGCCTCGTCTATCAGTTAACAGTTTTTCTCACAGTACAGAAGCTTTTTAGTTTCATGAAATCTTGTTTATTGACAGTTGGTTTTATTTCATGAAAAAGTGGATTTCTATTCAGAAAATTTATTTCTGTGCCTATATCCTGAAATGTACTATCATCTTTTACTTCCAGATGTTTCAAGTGTAGTATTTAAAAGTATGATGAATATATGTGGATATATATTGCCTGTGTGTATGAGCGTGCATGAGTGCATGGTATGTTCCATTTGCTAAATATGCAGTATGTGGTTGTGTGTGCGCATGAGGTATAATATATGTGTGTGAGCTCTGATTTGTGTGTATGTGTACCTATAAGCAGACCGGGGACTTGAGAGTGTGTAAGTCATAGGATATGTCTCCTTGTCTGTGATTTTATTTAGACAAATATAATAAAATTATCATGCTAACCCCAAAAGACCCAATGCCATGTCTCCCTATCTCTGAGTTTAAATATTGAAGCATTAAGTTTACAGATCAGTACATTGATTTATTTCCTTATGTATGAATCTTTACCAAAGCATGGCATTTGGGGAGATTAAGGAGACCTTTTCTTCTTAGATATCACAGTATATTGTATGGAACAGAGCTATTAGAAAGTAGATTGGGAATATTTTAAATCAATGATGCTGATTGTCTGGTTACCAAAGCAATCATTTTAACAAAGCCTGAGACCTGGTGAGAAATTCTAATGATTGTGTGTATCTACTACACCCATACTAACACAAACAGTAAATATATCTACATATCTGTGTAGAAATAAGTTTGGTGGATGATTGAGGATTAGCCTTCAGCAAACAACCAAGGTAGATCTTCCAGGGGTTTATGTTTCTCTCTCAATTAAATATCTATGAGTGGGGGGGTTGAACTTTGTGATAAACATATATATTGACATGGATTTACTAAAGGAACAGGACTGATGGAACGAATATAGATGTAGATATAGATGTAGTTATAAAGATATACCTTTATAACACCTGAGTTTCTGTTCTTCATTGTTGCTAGCCCATACTCTACAATTTTTATTCTTAGTTTGTTTTTATTTTAAACTTAGGAATTCTAATCACTGTTTACAGATCTCATGTTTTGATTTTAATTAGAAATATACTTATATATCTGATTGATATATATATATATATCAATCAGATCAACACACATACACACACACATATATATGTACACACACACACACACACACACACATATATATATATATATATATATATGTTTATCAAAGTGGCTTACAGACTGTAGTCAACACAGTCCAATAACAAACCCCTGTTCCTTCCCTCCTCTTTCTGCTCACAAACCCACCCCCTCCTGCTTACTGGTGCTGGCATTCCCCTACACTGGGGCATAGAACCTTCACAGGGCCAAGGGCCTTTCTTCCCATTGATGAGCGACTTGACCATCCTCTGCTAAACACATGCTGCTGGAGCCATGAGTCCCACCATGTGTACTCTTTGGCTAGAGTTTTAGTCCCTGAGAATAGTTTTTGCTATCCTAGGTTTTTGTTATTCCAGATGAATTTGAGAATAGCTCTTTGTAAGTCCATGAAGAATTAAGTAGGAATTTTGATGGAGATTGCATTGAATCTGTAGACTGCTTTTGGCAAGATGGCCATTTTTACAAGAATTTTGCAAGAATTTTATTGAGTATTTTTGCATCGATATTCATAAGAGACTTAGAAAGAGCAATTTGCCAATTCATCTGGAATAACAAAAAACCCAGGATAGCCAAAACTATTCTCAACAATAAAGGAACCTCTGGTGGAATCACCATCCTGGACCTTATGCGGTACTACAGAGCAACTGTGATAAAAAAAAAAAAAAAAAAAAAAAAAAAAAAAAAAAAAAAAAAACCTGCATGCTGCATGGTATTGGTACAGTGACAGGCAGGTAAATCAATGGAATAGAATTGAAGACTCAGAAATGAACCCACAAACCTATGACCACTTGATCCTTGACAAAGGAGCTAAAACCATACAGTGGAAAAAAGACAGCATTTTCAACAAATGATGCTGGCTCAACTGGCAGTTAGCTATGTAGAAGAATGCAAATCGATCCATTCCTATCTCCTTGTACAAAGCTCAAGTCCAAGTTGTTCAAGGACCTCCACATAAAACCAGATACACTGAAACTAAGAGAAAAGAAAGTGGGGAAGAACCTCAAGTATATAGGCACAGGGGAAAATTTCCTGAACAGAACACCAATAGCTTATGCTCTAAGAACAAGAATAGACAAATTGGACCTCATGAAATTGCAAAGCTTCTGTAAGGCAAAAGACACTGTCAATAAGATGAAAAGGCAACCCACAAATTAGGAAAAGATCTTTACCAATCCTATATCTGATAGAGGGCTAATATCCAATATATACAAAGAACTCAAGAAGTTAGACTCCAGAGAAACAAATAACCCTTTAAAACTAGGGTACAGAGCTAAATAAAGAATTCTCAGCTGACAAATACTGAATGGCTGAGGGGCACCTAAAAATATTCAACATCCTTAGTCATCATGGAAATGCAAGTCAAACAACCCTGAGATTCTACCTCACACCAGTCAGAAATGACAAAGATAAAAAACTCAGGTGTCAGCAGATACTGGCTAGGGTATGAAGAAAGAGGAACACTCCTTCATTTCTTGTGGGATTGCAAGCTGATACAACCACTCTGGAAATCAGTTAGGTGGTTCCTTCAGAAACTGGACATAGTTCTACTGGAGGACCCAGCTATACCACTCCTGGGAATATACCCAGAAGATACTCCAACATGTAATAAGGACACATGCTCCACTATGTTTGTAGCAGCCTTATTTATAATAGCCTGAAGCTGGAAACAACCCAGATGTCCCTCCACAGAAGAATGGATACAGAAATTGTGGTACATCTACACAATGGAGTACTAGTCAGCGATTGAAAACAATGAATTTATGAAATTCTTAGGGAAATGAATGGATCTGGAGAGTATCATCCTGAATGAGGTAACCCAATCAGAAAAGAACCCACATGGTATGCACTCACTGATAATTGTATATTAGCACTCACTGATAATCAGTATATTAGCTGCTGATAATTGTATATTCCAGTAGCTTGGAATACCCAAGATAACAATCCAGAAAGCACAAGAAACTCAAGAAGAAGGAAGACCAAAGTGTGGCTACTTTGTTCCTTCTTAGAAGAGGGATCAAAATACCCATGGACAGAGTTGTAGAGACAAACTATGGAGCAGAGACTTAAGGAAGGACAGTCCAAACCCAGATACTATTGTGGAAACTGTATAGACTGACAGGAGCCTGATGTACCTCTTTCCTAAGAGGCTCTGAGAGTGCCCGAGTAACAGAGAAGTAGAGGCTTTATCATTAGTTATTTTCTTTATTTACATTTGAAATGTTATTCCCTTTTCTGGTTTCCCCTCCACAAAAATTCCCTATTCCCTGCCCTCTCCCCCTACTCACGAACCCACCCTCTCCTGCTTCCTGGCCTAGGCATTCTCCTACACTGTGGCATAGAGCCTTCACAGGACCAAGGGCCTCTCCTCCTATTGATGACTGACTAGCCCATCCTCTGCTACATAGGCAGCTGGAGCCATGAGTCCCACCATGTGTACTCTTTGGTTGGTAGTTTAGTCCCTGGGAGCTCTGAGGGTCTTAGTTAATTCATTTTGTTGTTCCTCCTAAGGTGCTGCAAACCTCTTCAGCTCCTTGGGTCCTTTTTCTACCTCCTTTACTGGGGACCCTGTGTTCAGTCCAATGGATGGCTGTGAGCCTCTACTTCTGTATTAATTGGGCACTGGCAGAGCCTCTCAGGAGACAGCCATATCAGGCTCCTGTCAGCCAGCACTTGTTGGCATCCACAATAGTGTCTGGTTTTGGTGATTTTATATGGGAATCATCCCCAGGTGGCAGTCTCTGGATTGTCCTTCCTCAGTCTCTGCTCTACACTTTGTCTCTGCAACACCTTCCATGGGTATTTTGTTCCTCCCTTCTAAGATACATAATTATTTTAAAGAGAAAGTTTAGTAATTGTCAACTTCCTTTCCTGAAATAGGAATGATGAATAGAAAAATATAATACTACTTAATGTAATATATTTTAGTAATATAACATTTGACTGTGTAAGGTACTTCCTAGTTCAAAGACCAGTGGTCAACTATGTGTCATGAAGTGATTCTATCTAGCACATATTATTATATTAGACATAGCCTTTAAGATACATTTATGTAAATGCAATTATAGATACAAATCACTCATCAGAAAACATGTGAAATAGATTTTGAAAAACAGACATGCCATTGTTTAGGTCTACAATTCTTTGGTCCAGTGGATTTCTAGAGTCTATTTTAGTGTAGCTTAAAACAGGTGAGGGAAGCACATTCATAAATAAGAATTCCATTAAAGGTATCTTTTGCTTTTTTTATTGTAAGACAAACTTGAGAGCTGATCTCTTAAAGTGGAAAGAGTTGTTCTTTGCTGGTTGTTGTTCAGCAGTAACACCACAACCAATATTACTAGCAAGAGTGTACTTATGTAGAATTAAATTAATCATGTGAGAAAACTAAACTTGACTCACTGTTGGCCAGAAATGTTGACAAATGAACATATTCTCATCTGTTGGTCTCCACAACCAAAATGAGCCTAAGACATTTTGTTAGACTCAGTGAAAGGTCCACTTCAGACATAACTGAGAGACACTACCCCTTGGTACACCTTACATGGCACACTTTTAACATTTAAATATTTCTGAAGAAATATCCATTTTAAGCTATATTTTTTCTAGAGATGCATCATCTGATTAAAATACAAAGAAAACTCGAGGTGAAATATAATCAATTCAATAGAAACCTCACAAGTAAAGACAATAACTTCACATAGTTGTAATTTCTAAAAGGAGTAAAAGTAGAGCTAAATGTTAGAGATAAGAAAGACGTCAGCTGTTTATAGGCTAGGAAACTCAACCTGACATTCCTTTGAAGTATTTGAATTGAAGTGAGGTGTAGGTAGTCAGGCTGGGCCAGCTATACATGTATTTTCAAGGAAGAGTATTTTATGCAACAGAAGGCAATAAGTGCAAAATTTGAAATGGGAATAAATAAATCTATTTAGAAAAATATGGAGACTCAGTGAACCAGAGAGAAGTGGTTGCTGCACAGCTTAGGTGTTTGAGGGTGCTTAGGTAAAGAAAAAAAAAAAGCCATATATTCAATAAGATGGCACTAGAGTAATTTAAGGAAGGCAACATCCTAATTTGACTTATATTTTTATTATTGGTAATTGTATCATTACTCATTTAGTGAGATTAATTTCAGTGAGCAACAAAGAAACTTTTTCAGAAAGCCAGGAAAAGTATTACGTATCACAGGAGAGTGGGAATCATTGTGTTAAAGAGACCATGTGCTCTCCACTTGTGCTGCAAAAACCAGCAGATCATAACAAATGCATTGTAGCTAAGCCTGGTTTGAGAACATGGTGTGTCTTAGGGTTTCTATTGCTGTGAAGAGACACCATGACGATGACCACTCTTATAAAAGGCAACGTTTCATTGGGGATGGCTTACAGTTTTAGATGTTTAGTCCATTATCATCATTAGTGGAAGCATGGCAGCATCCAAACAGGCATGGCACTTGAGGATCTGAGAGTTCTAAATCTTGATCTGTATGCAACAAGAGACTGCCATACTAGGTATAGCTTGAGCACATAAGATCTCAAAGCCTGCCACCACAGTGACACACTTCTTCTGCCAAGATTACACCTACTCCAACAAGGGAATATCTCCTAATAGTGTCATTCCCCATGGCCAAGCATTCAAACACAGACATCTGTGGGGGCCACTTCTATTCACACCAACACACAGTATATTTTGGGAATTGATCAGCAGTTAGAGGGTGGTTTGCATTTCTTTTAAACACACGCACACACAAACAAAGAAAAACAAAAACATATCTTCTCATTTTATATATATAACTAAAGGAAAGGCATCCATATGGTATTTGAATGGTGGTATAAGATTAGCAGCTTTAATAATCTACAAGAGATCTCAGAAAAGGTAGGAGGACTTGGAAATAGCTGGCATGTATGATACATTAAGTTATAGTCCTGAATGAATTCTTGAAGGGCAAGAAAAGAGTTTGGGCCCATTCCTGATATTTATCAGAATCCAGACTCAAGACTGTTAGATCACAGAAAGAGAGGCAATTGGAAGCATTGAACAAGGCAGGAACAACACTGTAATATGTGGTCTCCGGAAACCCTCAAAGGCTCCAGGAACCTCATTAGATTGAATGGAAGAAGGTCTTCAAGAAAAAGGAGTGAAATGGCCTTT
>JADRCD010209313.1:0-36088 GCA_019843815.1 Montemys delectorum | reverse complement strand
CACCCATCCATCCATCCATCCATCCATCCACCCACCCACCCACCCACTCACCCATCTGTCTACTCATGGTTTTTCAGCTGAGGACCAGTTAGATGTCATGTGCTAGGTTCAGACTCCAGCATGGTCTGTGTTCTGTACACGGGGCGATAAGGAGGGAACATTCAACATGTACCATTAGCGTCTCAAGGCTTCTGACCCAGACAGATGGAAAAACCCAGATGGAAGTTTTAGAGATAACTGCAAGTTCCAGAGGCAGTCGATGACTCCCGGCAGAGGTCAAGGTCTGGAGACAGCCTTTGTCGGCACTGTCAGTTCAGATAGCTGAAGAGAAGGCGTCGAGGGTCAGGACGCCTTTTCATGACCATGGGGCTACGTGGTGTGAAAACTTGTCTCTAAAGCTCCCAGAAGATTGTTAGATCTAATGCGTGCTCTACAGTGTGGATCGCTGAGTATTTCTACCTCAAAGATGGTTGAGAGAACCAGGTTCACATGCACGGAGAGCACATTTGAATTTGTTCTTGTCAAAACCCTTCTTTTGCTTTGGGAGGCCCCATCAATGTAGTTACTAAGGATGGGAATAGGCTAGACCACGGACGGATGTCTGTGTGCTTGGCTGGAGACTGGAGATTGCATGGGGACTTGGGTTTCTCCTCTGTGCTCTCCAAAGCCACTCAGGAGGAAGGCTCAGTAAAGTTTTTAGCTCCCTCTGAGAGCAGAGCTCCTCAGCCTGCTCCAGCCAGAGATCCAGGGTGGGAAGCTGTGCCTCTGAGGAGGCGGTGAGGCCAGCGAGGCTCTCTGAACATCGCCTGAGTTCCAGTGCTTCCTGAAGTAGAGAAGAAGAGCATCTCTGGCTCTGGTGAACATCATTATCTTTGGTGGCAGTGGTACTTGTTACTAGTCCTTTTACCACAAAGGCATTTGCTAATCTTACCATCCTATTACAATGGGTCCTATGCTATGACCCCCATCTGACAGGTGGGAGATCTGAGGCTCTATGGCCACAGGGCTAGGAGGTAGTAGAGCTGGAATGTGGACCCAGGAGGGTGGGCAGGCAGGAGCATGAAGCCTGACCCTGGGATGCAAAGTTGCAGTCTGCACAGATGGTTGCAATGTGACACCTCAGCCCAGAGTAGGGCTCTGCAGGGAAAGGAGCTGATGACCAGGTGGCTGCTTGTAGCCCGGGCTGGAGCAGGCTCTTAGCATCTTCTCTTCTCCCTCCCAGATGTGGATGTCCTCCAGCGGCTGGGCCTCAGCTGGACGAAGGCCGGGGGTGGCCGGAGCCCCGCACCCCCTGGTGTCATTCCTTTCCCATCTGGCTTCATCTTCACACAGCGGGCCAAGCTGCAGGCCCCCACAGCCAATGTCCTTCCCACCACCCTGGGGCGGGAGCTGGCATTGGTGCTGAGCCTCTGTTCGCACCGTGTGAACCATGCCTTCCTCTTCGCTATCCGCAGCAGGAAACACAGGCTGCAATTGGGTCTGCAGTTCCTCCCCGGCAGGACACTCGTCCACCTAGGGCCTCGGCAATCTGTGGCCTTCGACTTGGATGTGCATGATGGGCGCTGGCACCACCTGGCCCTAGAGTTGCGTGGCCGCACGGTCACATTGGTGACAGCCTGTGGGCAACACAGGGTACCTGTCCCGCTGCCTTCCCGTAGGGACTCCATGCTTGACCCGCAGGGCTCCTTTCTCTTGGGGAAGATGAACCCCCGTGCTGTCCAGTTTGAAGGTGCACTCTGTCAGTTCAGCATCCACCCCGTGGCGCAGGTCGCTCACAATTACTGTGCCCACCTGAGAGAGCGGTGCCGACAGGTAGACACATATGGTCCCCAGGCGGGAGCCCTCTTTCCTTGGGACTCTGGCCCAGCCTTTGCTCTGCATCCTGAACCAGCCTTGCTTGGCCTGGGGAACCTAACCAGAACCCCAGCAACCCTAGGGACCAGGCCTGTAAGCAGGGGACTCATGGTGACTATGGCTCCTGCCGTGCCCACCAAGCCCCTGAGGATTGTCCACCCAGAAGTCTCCGAACACAGCTCTTCCCAGACCCCACTGGCATCTGCTAAACAGTCAGCCAGAAAAATACCTTCCCCCTCCCCTTCAGCGTCTCTGGCCAATTCTACCAGGGCTTTTCATCCAGCTGCTGCCCAGCCACGACAGATCACAGCTACTAGCCCCACTAAACGTCCCCCCGCCAAGACTTCTGTTTCTTCCCTTTCGGTTACCCCCGTGAAAAGTCCCCACGCAATCCAGAAAATAGGTGCCCCTTCTTCATTCACAAAGCCCGTTCCACCCACCCAGAAGCCAGCGCCCCTCACCTCCCATCTAGCACCTTCCAAAGCCTCTAGTCCCACTGCAAGGCCTGTCCAGAAGATTTTCACGACACCCCAACCTCCAGCCCCCAGTCCCCAGCCCCTGCACCCTACTACTGGCTTATCTAAGAAGTTCACTGTCCCCACAGCAGCAAAATCTAAGTCCAAGATAACCAGTTGGGCCAGCAAGCCGGTCTTGGCCCGCACCAGTGTCCCTAAAACTCTTCAGCAAACTGTTGTGTCCCAGTCCCCTGTTTCCTATCTGGGCTCTCGGACACTGGCTCCAGCCCCCACTCCTTTGGGTGTTGGAAATCCTAGAATGATCCTTCCCACACATGACTCTGCTTCAACTCCTGCTGGAAGCAAGAAATTCACAGGACGGGAAGCCTCCAAGAAAGCCAGACATAAGAGCAGCCCCAGGAAGCCCGTACCTCTCAGCTCTGGGAAGGCAGCCAAGGATGCCTCACCAAGAGCCCTGACAACCAAGCCTAGCAGGCTGTATACCCCAGCCCTGGTCCTGGCCCCGGCCCACCTCCTGTCCTCCAGCCCCCAGCCCACCAGCAGCAGCTTCCCTTTCTTCCACCTGTCGGGTCCTACACCTTTCCTGATGCTGATGGGGCCTCCAGGCTCCAAGGGAGACTGTGGCTTGCCGGTAAGACTGGGGTAGGGTCTGCATGCTGATTGGTGGATGTGTGGGTGGCTATGGGACAGTTTGGTTCAGTAGAACACCCCCTGGTAAGGGTGAGAGAGAAAAGAGTTATGGGGGGGGGCAGAGAGCTAGTTTGGGCCCCAACTCCTTGGCTTTACTGTTTTAGCAATCATATATCCTAGGGCAGAGTCATGAGCCATTGGGGCAGACTTGGTAGGACTTCCTGAGTTTTAACTAACTCAGGTCTAAGGTAATTCACTGCTAGCCCAATGCAAGGGTCTTGTGGCTTTCGGAATACCTTAGATGACAAACCTAGGTCACCTGAGTGAGCTGACAAACAGCTCCTCCTGTGGCCCTGCTGGCCTGTGTGCCTGTCTGGGAGCTGTGGACAGAAGTCACGGATGAGTAGCTTGGGATGTGTTTTGCTTGGCACATGCAGCATTCTCTTTATGAAATCTAGTAGTGACTGATGATGTTGAAAAGTGAAATGGGTCATAGGAAAGTCTAGTCTACTGGGCTCTCCTGGAGGGTGGGAGGGGTGGTGCCTCTCAGGAGGCCTCTGCTCACCGTGGTCCCCACTTTCCAAGCTTCCCACCTGCCCTTCCTGTCGCTATGCTTCACTTACCTGGATGGCATCCTGGCTTGATTATCCGAGTTTAGGAGTTGAGGAAGGACCTCATGGGTCCGGGGGAGCAAGGAAGAGACAGGGAAGAGACATTACATGCTCACGGGCTTGCCTGGGACTGTATCCAGGGCCAATGACCTTCCCTGGCTGAAGGCCAGTTCATCCAGGCAGGGAGTAGAGGGATGGGGGTTCTAGAAGGCTCAAGCCCCTGCTCTGACCTTGACAATGGCCACAGTGCAGTGGTTCCCCCCTCCTCAGAGCCAGGTCTCCCACTGGGCTTTGGGTTTGAGGGTCAGGCATTTTGCAATGTGGAGACAGTGGCAGATGCTGGGATTTCCTGGGTCTTACAAACATGCTTAATGAGTTTTAATAATCATTAGGAATAATATTTACCCAGCCCGTCTCCAAGGGGACAGAGTCTGCTCATTATAACCATATTTCGAAGCTTATGGAAATAGTGTACATTACTCTGCAGTTAGGTCAGCGCTCGGCTCAAGTTTCCACTGTTCTCCAATAGGCAGTCTGGAGTCAGGGATCAAAGGACCTAGAGAACAAGACAAGGAACCTTTGCACCTGCCTGACCCTGAACTGGGTGCTCTTGGCTCAGACAGCTCTGGAAACCGAGCTGCGCACTCTAGGGCCCTGGAGCACAGGGTTGGAGGAGGTGAACTGCCCTCTTGAGACAAAGAGTCCTGGCTTTGGCTGTGTGGTACACCACAACTGAATGAAGGAAGCCAACCACTCTCTCCAGGCCAGAAGTGGAGAAAAGACAGGGCCACGTTTGGGGGGTATGGTGGGGTGTGGAAATGGAGGTAGTGGGGATATGAACACCCATTCTACCCTCTCATTTCTCCTATCTATAGGACCTGAGCACAGCGAAGGGGGGCTATGCTTCCTCGATATGGGGATGCACAGACCCAGGTTGAAATCCTGATTCTGCCCCGTACTTCCTCTAAGCTGGCTCTGTAGCGTGGGGTTGTGGCTTCCACCTCTCACGCAGAGGATGCTCAGGGACCTGTCATAGGAAGGAAGCGTGTACGTCTGTCTTCTCAAGTACCAGCAACTGGGGACATCTCTCATTCTTCTCAAGGGCTGGAGTCCCATCTAGGATCAGCACTGGAAAACAGTGGCTAGGGGATGCTTGGCGGGGGGGGGGGGGGGGGGCGGCGTATGTCATGGTCCTCAGGTGGGGTGTGAGGTCACCTGCAGAAGCTGGGCCAGTTGTCTAAGCCCCAGGATCTGGTTCACAGAAGAGCATGGAACCACATACCCAGGAGCCCATTGGTCTCAGCTAATGCTTAGATTCTTGTATCCTTGGGGAGATTAGGCCAAGACATGAGCTGCAGTCTTCAGTGGAGATCTCTAGCATGAATTTGATCCTTGCAAACCCCAAGTTGTCCCAATTCCCAGGCCGGGATCCTTTAGGTCAAACATAACCTCCCCCCACCCCCATCAAAGGAGTGATGAGGTTATATGGACTTCAGAAGCATGCATGCTTTGTATTCTCAAAAACAAAAAACAAAAACAAACAAACAAAACCCAGTGTTTTCATTCTTAGCCCAAATGGTGATAAAATCCCTTGTTGCTCTGTGTTGTGTGAACTCTGGCAGTTTACTCAACTTCTCTGAGCTGTAGTTTCTGTATGCTGGGAGTGCAGTAAGATTGAATGCTCCATAGGTTTACAAGGAACTTTTTGAAGGTCTGGGCAGCATAGGAGAAGCCAGCAGGGGCTCGCAATCATGGCTGTTACCTGTCAAACCCAGATGACCTCCAGGTGGGAGGGATGGGAAAGGTATCACCAGCATCCACCTAGAACTGAATCTCTGTGCCCGGCCTATGCCACACAGTAGTGGGTGTGCAGAAGGGACGGTACTGCTCTCCCTGCAAGCAGCCCCTTGTGGCCTTCCAAGCTGACTGGGCCCCACCAGAAGGAGGAGAGTGAAGAAGCCAGGGATGCAGGCATCAGAAGTTGACTCTCAGGGAGCAGAGGAGCTTGGGGGGGGAGGCAAAAGAGTCTTCCCAGAGTTACACATGGACTCAGAAAAATGGCTTATTACACTCCCATTTTGCAGCTGGACATACTGAGACTGGAGGCATGGAGAGGCGTGTGGTCACTCATTCAGGACCACACAGCTGGGTTCCCAAGAAGTTACATCCCAGCACAGAGGCTGGATGTTCTGCAGACAACTATGGTCTCATGAAAGGACAGGCACAAAATAGGGTCCCAGGGACCAGGAGGTCATTGTTTAGGTCACTCAACTCAGAGCAGCACACTCAGGCCTGTATTCAGGTCCCCTAGAACCCAGGCCTGTAGAATGTCTCCCTGTTTGCTGATTGCCAGGGGCAGATGCCAGCAGGTCTGATTCTTTGTGCAGGGCCCCACTGCATCTGGTAAAGGAGTGGGGGGCGGGGTGTCTTGTTCAAGAGCAGGATCCCCTTGGACTGGCTACAGGAGGTCAGGACACCAGGGGAAGCCTGCAGGGCTATTTCATGGTTTCTGTGGCTCTGTGTGTGTGTGTGTGTGTGTGTGTGTGTGTGTGTGTGTGCACCCTGGCCCAGGCCTCCTTCAATCCCTGGACAGAGACAGGCCTGCAGCCCCTGCCCCTCCCCCACTCGAGCCCTCTCAGAGGCCTCCTTGTTTCCAGTGTGGAGTGGAAAAATCCCACCCCAGCTCATGATTCACTGGGCTCCCCCGCTCAGGCTGTGGGCCTGGAAAGAAACAGCCACGTTTTCCACTGTGCAAAGGCAGGCACTCACTCAGATGGAGCAGAGGGGCCAGGGCACCCACCATTACCCGAGCCAACAGAGTGGACGCTGAGTATGCCAGGCACATAGCTGCCTCTGAGTTGGGTGGCCGTGGCCCAGGCCTCTGGCTGGTGGGCTGCAGGAGGTAGCTATGTCTCAGCTGGGGGGCCTGGATTGCTGTGTCAAGAGCCAGGCCATAGGCTGACCTTACCGAGATGAGCTATGGAGGCTGAGTTGGCCTGGGGGTGTGCAGCATGGATGTGTTAGATGAGGTCAGATTCTGGAAATGTCAGGACGATACCTCCGCCACGGCTTGACTTTCTGGCAAATGAGAATGGTCTCGTTACTCTCTTACCTGATGCCCCCAACTCCTTGTAACTCAGAAGATGCCAGCACCTGGAAGGATGGGTGTTGTTTATTTTCTAGGTGGCCACAGAAGGGAGGGGATTTAGGACAGGCCACAATGGTAAGTCAAGTGACAACTATCCAGCACCGACTATGAAGAAGTTGCCCAGGGTGGAAAGTCAAACCCAGTGGTCTGGCCAGCTTCTGCTCCTTCCTAGCTGTGTGGCCTTGGACAAGTTACTTTACATCTCTGAGCTGTCTCTGATATATATATATATATATATATATATATATATATATATATATATATTTTAATCCATTGGAAGGGCTCAGGATACCTACAGCTGTGCATTTCCCTCTACTTGTGGGTCACCTGCCTGGGAGAAGTGATCCAAGGAGGAGAGCCTACTGGAAAAAGACACTACTCTCCCCAAAACAGTAGCAAGGGGTGTGTGGCTTAAACTGCTGAATCGGGAAATCCCAGGGGGGGTTGCCTAGTAGAAATAACAGCTCATGCTATTTGAGCATCAGCTTCATGCCAGGCACGAGGATTAGCACGTTTTATAGATTATCCGTGGCGATGGTCTATTATTATCCCCATTGGACAGCCATGGAAACCCGGGCTTGGAGAGGGAGTAAAAGCAGCTGGCACAAAGCCACTTCTGAATGGCAGGGTGCTATGCCTGCGTGACCTCCAGCCTATGCTGTACTCTGTGCCTCTGGAGAGGAGGATGGTCTGGACCCAGTCCCAAATCGATGTGGACTGGGTCGAGGGTACTGTCAGCTTGGCTGGAGGCACCCAGAGAGAGGCTCAGAGCAGGTTGGGACTTGCCTGAGGCCATATGATGCTCCTCCTTCCTCTGATGGGGCTGTCCAGTGACCAGTGACTAACTGGTGCTATCTCACTGTCTGGATCTGGGCTATGAATCTCAGGGACAGAGAGCCCAGGAGTGTTCACAGGCCAGTGTGCCATGCTGAGCCAAGCCGAGCCGAGCTGCCCAGTGTGAGAGCGCAATCCGTTGCCAGCCAGAATGAACTCAGTTTTTAACACTGATTCTAACTCTGGGCAAGGAACCTGGAATCTCGTAGATGGTTATTTGAAACAAATGAATTCCCAGGCCTCACACTCCTAGAAAGCCTGGCTTCCTTTGAGGGGTTTGGGCTCAGTCTCTTGCATGCACGTTTGCTAATCTCATTTTCTTCTTTGGGGTGGAAGAGACGGGTCATTAGTTACTACAGGCATTTTAAAGGGGAGAAGCTGAGACCGACCCGGGCAGGAGGAAGTCCCAGCATGCTGTGCAAAAATCAGGATGCAAACAAAGTTAGCAGTCCACTGCCTGCTTTCCTGCAGAGGGAGCTGAGATGAGACCATGCAGGTGTATGTCCGTCACTTCACAGCCAGGCCTTTCTCAGTGCCAAGTGAGGAGCCATTAAGTGTTCTTGAACAAGGACGTGCCTGGGGATGAGCCTGGAAGACTGAGGCAGAGAGGGTTATGGGGGTTTGCTGTAACTTCTTAGGGAGCTGATGGTGTTGGACCCCACAGGAACAGATGGGCATTTCAGTGTAGGCTCTGGGGTAGATAAGGCAGTAGGACTTCTGTCTTTAAGTAATCCTACAAGGACCTTTGCCCTTATACAGGCCAGGATGTCAGTGGCCACACCCAGCTATGAGTGTCAGCAAAGCCGTGTGAACTCAGGCCCAGCTGTCTCAAAGCCCCTGCGTGTGCCCTTTGTGCTACATGTCCCTCTGTGGAGCGAGGATGCTTGGTGTGACCTTGGCTAAGTCCCTTCTCTGGCCTGGCTCTGCAAAGAACTTGGCTGAGCTCAAGAGTTTGCCTGCTGTTTTGTGTTATCAGACATTTGGCAGAGCTCTGGGGGTAGGATGACTCATTTTCTGTGTTAGTGCCTTTGAGGGGACTGCCATTTGCAGAGGGAGCCAGGCTTCTAAATAGATACTTCCCCAAAGGGGAAAAAAAAGAGAGAGAGAGAGAGAGAGAGAGGAGGGGGTCAAGAAGGCTTCCTGGAAGAGATGACACCCTAACAAGTTCATGGAGTGATAAAAGACCAGGCTTCACCAACTGGGAAAGAGCCCGAGAACCCCAATAAGCATGGGTCCCCCAAGACAGAGAACTCAGGGAATTCCTCTTCACAGCTGTGGAACTTCCGTACAGGATGGTTGACTGACTAATGATTGTATTTTTATGCTGTACCTCAGCATTGTCTCACGCTATTCTTGCTTCCTCTTCAAGGGCCCCCCTGGGCTTCCAGGATTACCTGGATCTCCGGGTGCACGAGGTCCTCGGGTAAGTGTCGGTGTGCTAGGCGTCCTTTGGGGGACCTGGATGACCCTTTAGTTTACACTCCATTGCCCGTGATGCCCCAGCTTGCTGTGACCCACAGACCTTTCCCTGCCCCCTTCTGTACCCATTTTCCATTGTGTCTTTTGGGGGTGGGCATAGTATGTGACAACGATGATGTCTTGTCCTCCTACTTGTACCTCACACGGTGACCTAGGACAGGGCAGGGATTCCTGAAGTCCATCTGCATAAGCAGATACTTGACCTGGAAAACCCCAGTGTGGGAGGATGAGACTCTGGGGTGTCTCCTCCCACTTCTGCCTGGCCAAAGTGGCTTGTGGGCCTGAAGGAACAGTTCTGTGGCCCCAGAGAAGGGCTGAACTCCCAGGCTGGAGTGGGGCTCAGGGTCAGCTGGATTGCAGTAGCTGCTGGAAGCACAAGCCTATGAGTGTCAGCCACTTCAATACATGGTACCTGCCTGTCACTTTGTGCTGCCTGTGTGGCTCCGCCCAGTTGTAGCCTCTGCAGGCTACCATGGGCATCCTTATTCAGAGATAAGCTGTGACTAGCAATATCAGGACTACAGCCCAAGAGCTTCCCAAGTGCTGGGAGCCTAGGGTCTTCTGAGAGGGAAATCTACCATTTCCTGGCTGGGACCAATGGCACCCATGTCCTTACCTAGACTGGTTAAGCTTTCTTCATGCTAAGGGCCAGGCAAGCACCAGAGGAGGAACCTGCCTGCTACATATTTTTAGCTCTAAGCCCAGTGGTTGGTTTTAGTTATGTAATTACTTGGGCCCTGTTTCTTTCTAGTCTTGGCTGTGTCCCCCTGAGCCCAGGATTCTGGAACCTTCCCTCTGATTTGCCTTTTCTCTTGGCTGCAGAGCCTGCTGGGGTGCATGCCCAGGGTTAGGAACTATACAGGTGTCAGGGTCTTGCACTTTGACCCAGCATTCCAGGGCCAGGCAAGCTGATCCCCATTCCTAGACTTTGCCTGACCATGAGCCAGCTTTTCTTATGTGTCCTTTCCCAGGCAGTTCTCCTGTGCAAAGTCCTCTATCTGCAGCTCAGATGAGACTCCACCCCCTTTCTGCTGACCCTCCCTGTCTGGAGCTCCTCAGCAGTTTGCCTGGCACAGCCACACTCCCAGAGCTCTGTTGGCTAACCCACAGGAACATGATATCGCCATTCTTCCCAAGTACCCTGGGAAATAGGTGCTAGGGGGTCTCCTTATTTTACAAAGGAGAAAACTGAGATCCCCAAAGGTGCAGCTCCGTTAGATTAAAGTCAGAGTAAATGCCAGAGGAGAGGGCTGAGCCTGGGGAGTTTGATTTGATATCCCCCTCACCTTCCTGAGTGTCCATTGTGCTGATTTTTCTATCTGCGTGACCTGGGTCCCCACCTGGCCTCAGATAGGCCGTTCATCTTGCATGGTGCCTAGCAGAGTTACTGGGTGACTGTGTAGGGAAGCTTCTGACCAGGGAGCTATGTTGACTTAGGCCAATCGAGTCCATCCCTCTTTCTGACCTCAGTTTCCTTACCGATGGAAACAAGGTCCTACATCCTAGAGCATCATTGCAGGTTGGATGACTCTGGATATGTTTCAGGCCACTCTGTGTCTACACTGGAAGTTCCGTAGATCCCATAGCTAACAGAATGTTGGGTTAAACCATCCTAGTGCCTCTGTGCACACAGCAGCGCTGGGCCCTGCGAGGGAGGGGGGGGTCAGGGTCCTACTTGAGCTTACCCAGAGCCCTGCAGCCCTGTATAGACTCCCTGAGCCTGCGGAGGGATGGGGAATCCCCGAACCTCTCCAAGAAACTCCGTCTATGGAATTAATCTGCTTGGCTCACTGTCAACTATGCACCTAGGAGGCAGTGGCTGGCGGGACACCGATGGGACAGCTGTGAGGGTGTGTGTGGCACAGCTAAGATCGAGGAGGAGAGGTGGCTGCTCTTGATCTCTTAAGCCATGCTTGGTTCTGGTGGGGCTGGGGGGTGGGGGCGCTGTGCTCAAGGAACCTTCCTCACTGTTCCCCCAATGAGCCTGAACTCTGCTTACACCTTGGCAGACTGAACACATGAGCTTTTCCAGACTCCTTAGAGAACCACAGGTTTGGGGTATTCACAGGCTAGGGAGATCAGGGCTGGAGGCAGGGGGCAGACCGAGTGAGGCTCAGAACCTGGACTAGGTCCTAACCTGTTCTACCCCTAGACTGTTGGAAGGAGGACAGGAAGGGTACACATAGTACTATAAATTCCCCAGTCTGAGACTCTTCCTTTCTTCGGTGCTTAGAGAAGGGAAGGGACCCGGTTCAGGAATTAATACAGGAGGAGGTGCCCAGGCCTGATTGAGACAGGCTGCAGCTGGGGTTGGCTCAGAGAAGGAAGGAGGAAGCAGCTTTAGACACAGTCAACTGATGTGCAGGAGGGATCTGCACAAGGCTACGAGAGCCTGAGGGAGCAGTGGACGCTCCAGATGCCCCTTTCCACTCCATCTACTCCTGACTGTTGCCCTACTCTGGGCAAAGGCCCTGGGGCATGACCTACCTCACCTGTGGATGAGTTCTTACTGAAGGAAGTGGATGTGAGAGAAGCTCACTGTCAGAGGGACCGGGAAGATGGCTTGGGTAGAATAGGCTATGAAAACCCAGCCTGTACCCGGCCTCTGCAGAGTCCACTCTGCATGCTCGCCCTCTGCAGGGTGACCTTGACCAAGTCTCTTGAATGTCTGGACACAGATTCTAGCCACGACCAAAGTACTGCCTTGGGGCTTCTGACCCTCTGTAGGAGGGTGCCTTTGTCCCTGAGGGACCATGCCCACCCTCCAGAGAGTTCCAACCCAAAGATTCTGCTAAAGCCTGATGGGAGGGGTTACAGCGGTTAGCGTAGTCCATCTCTGGAGGAGATGGCTTCTGAGCCAGGCTTTGAGGATGGGTCTAGTTTCTGATGGTAGATTAGGCAGGCCATTCTGGATGGATGCTGGGAACAGCTGGGGCCAAGGAGAAAAAGTACCTGGGGGTTGGAGAGAAACATGTAGCTAAGGCTGCTTGGGTCCAAGGTTGTTGTGTCGGTATAGGTCCAGGAGCAAAGGGTATACCCTGAGCTAGGACAGGTTAGGCCAAAGATTGCTCTGCCCTTAGCCAACTGAGCGCCCTCTGAATGCTATCCCTTGTATCTTCACAGCACAGGTGATGCTGGCGCCTACCTAGGAGCGTGGGATGATGGGATAAGGCATGGGATGTGCCCGTGCAGCCCTAGAATCCCAGGGTTCCTCTCTCAGAGGAAGCAGAGGAGCCGACAGTGCTGCTTAACGGGGTCTGAGGAAGGGGCTCACACAGCAGGCAACAGGATGATGCAGGCAGGATTTTCCTCATCTCTTTTTTTTTTCCTCTCCCTTCCCTTCCAGGGTCCACCTGGGCCATACGGGAACCCAGGCCCACCTGGCCCTCCAGGAGCCAAAGTGAGTATTATCAGTGGTCATGGGGTGACAGAGGGGTGGGGCCTCATTTGTGGGAACTCCTGAGAAGGACTCTTAAGGTCTTTGAGGAGAATTCCCTTCCAGACTGGAGACATCCTAGTTTCTCCCTGCACCCCGCTCTACACTGGGGCTGTCTGTGCAGGACAAAGCAAACAGCCTTTGGGTTTAGCTTGTGGTTGGTTGCGAGGGGGGGCATCTTGGACCTGGAGCCCGTGAGGTGAGAACAGGCAGAAAGAAAGCAACCTAGTGCTTCACAGGGACAGCCTTGACTTGGAATGTCTCCTGAGGACATAGATTTGTGGGTTGGGAGATAGACTTTGAGGAGGTGTGGCAGCTTGGAACTGGGAGAGACATGTAAAGATGGAAGGATTGGGGTGGGGACCAGGCTGACCTGGGAGAAAGGGGTGATAGTGGAGTGTGGTACTGCCTAGGGTAGAAGAGGTAGGGGAGAGAGGATGGAGGCCGGGAGGAGCTGGGACACTGGGACTCTCTAGCATTGGTCTGAATGACAGCCTTCAGGCCAGAAGAGCAACTGTGATGACATTGTGCTTGCAAACTTTCCACCCAGCCAGGGACGGTCCTGGGAGATCTGTAAAAATCAGGAGAGCTCTGAGCTTGAGAGAGAGAGTGGGCATGGGGGTCAGCAGAGGCTGCCACCTCCCCCAGGAGCCTCCTTGGACCACAAGGTTTGTTTCTCAGGAGACTGTCACAGCTGGGGCTTCGATGAGGACAGAACCCCAGCCACTGAGCTTCTCCATGGAGCAGACGTTGAGCTGTCAAGCTGTTGTCTGGGGTAGTACCCAGGGCAGCGACATTTGGAGACCCTGGAATGGTCTCCCCAAGAGAAGGGGTAGGAGGAAGTACAGAGCGTGAAATTACCCACCAGTGTGGGCAGGCCGAGAAAAACAGAGTCTTCTGGCTCCGTGGCTTCCTGCACATTCCTGCCCCCCCACTCCGTGCCAGTCACAGGATCACCAGGTGAACACCACTGAGCTTTGCCGGGTCAGGGTCCAGGGTCACTCTTTGCTAAGCCAAATGCAAAGGTGAATGGATTAAGGGAGTTTTAAACTCTCTGGCCTGGGTCATGCAGAGTAAGCCATGACTGACCTCTAAAAACAAGCTCCCGAGACTCACAGAGTGGCCCTTGCTGGCCTATCAGATTCTCCTGAGGTGGAAGACCAAGGCTACTTATGGGGAGCCCTGGACAGGCAAATACTCAGGACCAGTGCTCCATGCCTGAGTCCTTGTACAGAGCTGCCTCATACTCCCCTCCCCCAAGGTCTGTGACAGTCAGGTCAGGCTGGACTGGGGTCCCTTCTCAGAAGGCAGGCAACGAGGCCCTCGGGAATCCTGTGCCCAGCAGCTGCTGTGTACACCAGGTTCTAACAAGGCCTGAAGTACGGTTAGTTGCCCCTGTGTTGGATTGCACCTTTCCCTGTAGGCACTGTGCATGTACTTTACTCGCTGTCTCATTTGGTCCCATACTGACGAAAAAGATAAGAGTGAGGACTCTACCCATTTACTGATGGAGAAACTGAGGCATGGGCCAATAAAAACCCAATTCAGGAATTGGTCCCAATTGGGTGAGGCAGAAAGGGTTTTTCTTTGGAGATTTTTGTTTGGCAGAGTCTGAGAGTCCATCAGGATATTTAAACAGTTGGGTTTGCCCTTGGCTTGCTCCCTCCTAACTGATCCCTTGCTTGCAGGAGGATGCTCTGCTAGCTATTCTCTTTGGCCCTTGCTAGCCCTGGCTACCCTCTTAGCACTGCAGGCAGCCTAGTCCATCCTACACAGATGTGCATTGTGGCAAGAGTCTCTAACTGCTTCCCCCAAACGAAGGGCTTGGCCCAGAGGTTGGTCCCTACCAGGCAAATCTTCCTGCCACATGAAGCTGGGACATGTGACAGGACTGACTGGCTGAGCCTTGAAGTTATTCTGTGCCAATCTAATATGGAAGGTGTTGGCTTAATGCAAGCACTTTCTGACTGGTCCTAGGCCATGCAGAATGTGAGTATTCTGCCTTGGGTGTAACCGAGGGTGTGAGTTCCAGAGAAAACCATGAAATGAAAGCTGCCTCCCCTACTGGGACTCCTATAAAACACCACACTCCATAAGACAAAGGCCAGGGCCTTTGCCTGGATGCTTGGCTGTGAGCACAAGTGAGTGGAAGTGACTCAGGGAAGACCAGCTGGGTCAGAGACCTCAGGCTGCTGAGCTTGGCCTCGTTCTGTCTCTGATCGAGTGGGAGTGGTGTGGCCAGGTAGAGTTCCTTCTATCTGGAGAGAACCGGTGGCTTAGCTGAAACAGAAGAAGAAGAGGAGGAGAAGGAAGGGGGGAGGAGAAGGAGGGGGAGGAGGAGAAAGAGGAGGTGGAGAAGGAGGAGGAAGCAGAGGAGAAGAAGGAAGAGGGGAAGGAGAAGGAGGAGGGGGAGGAGAAGAAGAAAGAGGAGGAGGGGGGGAGGAGCAGGGGGAGGAGGAGGAGGAGGAGGAGGAGGAGGAGGAGGAGGAGGAGGAGGAGAAGAAGGAGGAGATGTGTCTGAATAGGTGGAAGGGTGTCTGGAGAGCATCCTCAGTGTTTATCAGGGCCCTGGGAAGTAACCTGGTAGAATCCCAAGACTGGCTTTGCTCAGGCCTTGCACATAAGCTTGCTCTCCTCTTTAGCATGGTGCTGGCCTCCTCTCGGACAGCCCATATATCTAGTCATCATCCTAGGTTTACCAAGACCCCACTACATGCTGTTGACAGCTGCAGTGGCACAGAACCTGCCCTTAGCCTGACTGTAGAGGAAAGATATCCAACCAGCCTCCAGGATGGGAGGCAAAGTCAAACCGAGCAGGAAAGGAAGGGAGGAACCAAAAAGGGTTTTATCCTTCTAGAGGGCCAGGAGCAAAAGTGGCAAGGCTGAGTCCTACGTTGAGGAGGGCGAGGGGCCTCAGAGAACTACCCTCACTCTGTAGGGCAGATCTTACTACTCCCATTTTACAGAGGCACAAACCCAGGGCCCAAGGGTCACATTTCTAGTGGGTGGCAAGGCAAGTTTCCCAGAGTCTGATCCCAAGATCGGGCCCAGAGCCACGGGATGCCTCAAGCCCCCCCCCCCCCCAGCTCTGGGGCTTGTCTAATACTGCGTGTGTCCCATGCGGGATGTGGTTTTCCCTCACCAAGGCTGCTGTCTGGCCCTCCTCACTTTACATTCCATCAAAAGCATTTCCTGTTGTGAATGTTTAATCCTGAGTGCGTTCTAATGGCTGGTGGCAGGCACCCTGTCTGCATTCTTACCCGGTTCTTTCTATAACTGTGTTCCCTGTGCAAAACTAACTTCTGCTAATATACATGTAAGCTCTTGAAGAATCTGACTGTACCTGAGTGTTGGAATATCTAATTATTGCGCTAGGATAAGTTCACACACACACACACACACACACACACACACACACACACCAGTTTCCAGCATGGACTCAGGAACCAGAGGGGCCCTATCTGAACTCAGGTTTCACCCTGTGCTGCCTTTGTGACTTTGGGCTAATTTCTTAAAGGCTGCAGATCTGGCTTCCATTTCTGTAAGCAGGAATTGTAATAGCTCACACCTTGCTGCATTGTCCTTGGGACTGAACCGCGTGTGTCTTTGTGTATGTGTAGGCATGTACAAGCAGCAGCATATGTAAATCATTTCTAACATGCCTGCACAGAAAAGCTGAGGGTGCCTAGCTGTTATGTCCCAGTCACTGCCTTTTGGGAAGATTGAGCTAACGCTGGAAGAGCATTGGAGGAAGACACACTGAAAATAAGACAATTCATTATTTTTGCTGATTATCTACGGCATGTCTTTCCTTATGTCTGTTTGAAAGGTGTTCACCACTTACTAATTATAGTACTGGGGGTATTGGGATGTCATGTTATTGACATGTAAATTTATTCATATATGGAAATTATGAAAGCTTCACTTAGAAGTATGTCCCTGGTTTGTTCATTGCCCATAAGGCTGTTAATGGTGATTTTTACAAATGGAACCTTTATTCTATTTGTAAAAAGTTACAATGGTAAGGCTGGAAGGATTGCCCAGTTTAGTAAAATATCCAGGAATCTAAGTCCCGTCTCCAGAATCTGTGTTAAGAAAAAAAAAATTAGATGTGATGAGACATATGTGTAATCCTCATATTAGGGAGATGGAGGCAGAAGGATCCTGGGGCTTGCAGGCCAGGCAGCCTGAGCTACTCACTGAAATCCTGGCTGGTGAGAGGCTCTGTCTCAACATCCACCCCTCTCAAAATATAGAGGACACGTAAAGAATCATAGCAGAGTCTGCCCTGTGGTCTCCACATGGCTGTACACACATGTGCATGCACACTTGCACATCCACAACACATTAACAGTATTAACATTTTTAAGGTCAAATGATTTGGAGAAGGATCTACTGGCGAGTCTGGCTCTTTCCCTTTAAATTTTTTAAGTTTTAATTTATTATTATTAATATTACTGTGTATGGTTCTGTGTGCATGGATGTTTGTGTGTGAGTGTGTATGAGTGTGTGTGAGTGTGAGTGCATGTGTGTGAGTGTGTGTGAATTCATGCTATCGTGTGATTTGGAGGTGAGAGGATAACTTGGTGGAGTCACCTCCATCTACCTTTGCATGAGTTCTGGAGAGCAGACTTAGGGTGCCAAGCTTCCACAGAAAACACCTTCACTGGCAGAGCTATCTTCCTAGCCCCACTTACTTTGGATGTACTGGAAATTGAACACAAGGTCCCATGTATGCTAAGCATGTGCTCTGTCATTGAGCTGTAGCCCTGGGCTTATTTTATCTTTCTCTCCCTCTCTCCCTCTGTCCCTCCTTCCCTCCCTCCGTCCCTCCTTCCCTCCCTCCGTCCCTCCCTCCCTCCATCCCTCTCTGTCTCTCTTGCTCTTGTTAGGCTCAGACATATCCACCTTTACTTCTAGTTATTCCATAATATAATTTGTACTGGTACTTTGTAAGCCATCTGGAATTAATCTTAGTAGGGTTGGGAAGTGAACTCGCTCTCCATTGTTGCTTTCTCATTGTAGTTAACCATTTATTAAACAGCCTTTGCTCTGATGATTGCTGTGGGGTAGACCAGGGTCTGGTTTAGGTCATTCTATTGTGTTTTATTGTCGTTTGTCCATTTGCATGCTATTATTATCTGACACTTACTATCTTTGTAATGTGATTATGTGTTTCTCCTTCCTGCTTCATTTCAAACATTTCCAGCTTTTTTTTTTTCTCGGTTAGGTAAATTTTATTTTCATTCTCATTTAAAAATCACTCTTGGTTTTTGTTGTTGTTGTTTTTCTAAAGCTGAGATTAAGTGCCTGTATTAATTTGTGAAGAGTTAGCATCTTTAAAACAATACGTTTTTCTAACCACTACACACATGGTATGCTTCCTGATTTGGTTGAGGCCTTTAAACATCTTTCAGTAAACTTTTATAGTTTTATTGCATAATCCCCGTGTGTTTATTATCAGTTTATACTTAGAAATTTAATGTTTTGCTGCTGTTAGACTTTCTGCTGACTTTCTGTTACTGGGGAGAACTTTTGTATGTAACGTATGACTCTGCCTTTTCTCACTTTACTGAAGTATATTGTCTGCTCTGCTTGTGTTTCAGTTGGTTCTCCTGAATATTCTAGACAGGAAGTCATATGGTTTGCAAAGAAGGACATACTTTTGTCTCCTCCTCCTATTTGTTTTTCCTGCTTTATTGCATTGGCTGGGACTTCTGAACCCAAGAAACAGTAATAGCCACAAAGGAAATCTTCAGAGGAAGTTCCAGGACCTAGCCAGATGTGGCTTCTGCTTCTCTTGAGACCCTGCTTGCTTATTCATGAAGTGTTTTGTGATGCTGTCTCTGGGCCAGGCCCTATACTGTATACTTGAGGTCACAGGGGAGTTATGGAGGATACTTCCACCTAGCGTTTCTTGATCCTTTGTGGTTTAGTTTTTTTCTGTCTCATCTTTCTGGGTCTCAGTCACAGAGAGCCTTCAGTTTTCTGCTCTCCCTCCTGAAGGGATGGAACCCAGCAAGGCTCCTGTCCTCACCATATTCAGAACACCTAACCTTCATATTTTACCCTCCTATGTAGTCTGCTTGGCTGTAAGGTTTCATGAACTGGTCCAAGTGGAGGCCACCATTTGGCTTCCTCTAGGTCATATGGACATGTTGACTGAAGAATTGGGCCTACGGACCAGATCCTTGTCCTCAACACATAAAGAATTTATAAAATATCATCTATTGTTTTTTCTGTCACCTTTTGTGGGCATCTAGCTGTATTTACCTCATGGCTCACCAGTTGTGAAATGTCGAGGATCACAGTAAATGAAGCCAACACAATTATAAACTTACTTAAAACAGATGGTTCGTGATCTTTTTAAAAACACATTTGTGCAGATCTCTAGTATGAATTTTGTAGATGACAACAAGGTGTTGTGATGTCAAAAGGTTGAAGACACCAGAAAAGTCTCCATCATAGAAGCCATCCTCTGTCTAAGCAGGAGTATCTTGAGCTGACCCTCCTAGTCTTCTTCTATTTGGCCTCAGCTTATCTGCAACCCTTTCAGGGAATTGTGTATATTTAGACAAAGCTCTCAGCCTTCTCCCTGCCCTCCACTTAGCACTGGTGCATAGATCTTTACTCCACTGTGCTGAAATGTATAGAGCTTGCAGCCAGACTCCCTGACCCTAAATTTCTCCCACTTTTGGTAAGGGTAGCCCCTTGCTCTGACTTCATTTCCTCTTCCGTAGAATGGGGCTCATGAATGTGATTCTTTTATAGGTTTGGAAGTTAAATAAACTAATATGTATGAAGGGCTTAGAAGAACACTCATTAAAGGTTAGGCTGTGGTGACTGCTCTTTCTGGAGTCTCTCCACAAGCAGCCTGACTCCTGGTCTTATTCTTTACCCTGTTATTGCTGGTGTTCAATACCACACCTGGCTTGTAGTGAATGTTCAATAAATGTCCATCATATTAGTCCATCTTTAGACAGAGATTATATCCAAACACTCTTGCTAAGACTGTATAGGAAAATCCATCAATTACTAAGGAGCCTGGGCAGGGCTTTGGGTATCTATCAGTCTTTGTACTCTATGAAATGGCAGAACAGAGTTCACAAGGGCCTATTCCTGTGAGCCTGTGTGCCAGCTCCTCTGCTGGCTGCAGACCATGGTGGGCATGGTGGGGTGGGGAGAATCTCTGTCCATTTTTGGCCACAGGAATCCTTGGTAGCTGGGTATCCTGGTCCAGGCCTTGCACTGTGGACATAAAAGGCATGGAGCAGGACTTCTGATTTACAGAGTCTGGGAGAGTGTCTCAGAGCTGTGGCCATCATGTCAGGTGCATCTGGAGATGGGGTTCTATAGAAATCCCACTCCCCTGGGGTGTGGGGCTCAGGGTGATAGAATGAGGATTCTGGAATCTACCAGGAAGGGCTGGCCTTTACATTGGAGCAGCTGACAGGAGGAATGATAGTGTAGCTGAGAGGTAGTGGAGAGCAAAGAACTTCAGGCTGTGGACAAAGGCAACCTGCTTCCTACCCACTGGGTTAGCCCAGGCTGTGGTGACTTCTCTAAACCCCAGTCCCTGTCCTTCATTTGCAGCAGAGAGTTGGGATATAGAGCTCACCTCACAGTGTACGCATAGTAGAAAAACAGGCAGAGAGGTTCCCCCGGTCCGGGAACAACATGGTTTTTGGTGGAGATGGACCAAGTTAGGAGTTGGGAGGTCTGAGTTCTCACAAAGAAAAGACCTAATGGAAATTAAATAGAGTTGGCCAAGCCATCCTTCCCATGTGTCACAGCCATTATCCCACTGAACCTTTGCCTAGAAACCCTCGGAGCCAGTCCGCGTGTGAGTGTGCATGCAAGCCACATGTCCCCCATTATAAAAGCGAGGAAACCCAGGCTCGGAAAGGAGAAGACCCTTGGCCTATGGTCCTACTGTGAGTCCATGGCAAACCTAGGGCTTCCGTCAAGGACTTCTGACTCTGAGCTCACTAAGGCAAGGAGACCAGAAAGCTTAGGCAGAAGGAGTAGGGGTGAGTTCAAAGCTCCTAGCACTCTCCTCCAAGTGAGAGCTTTCTCTTGTCTCTGTGAGATGCAGCCAGCGAGCTCTTTGGCTTTTATGCTGACCCACATCCTGGGGACCAGGATCTTCGTGGTGGAAGCCTCTCATATTCCAGGAATGGACAGTGCTTGGCCCAAATGGAGACTTCATATCACTACCATGCTCTCTCCAGTACACTGTCCCCATTCCACTGGTGGGCTCTCACAGACCTGGGAGCCCTGGTTTAGGGGTCCAGTCTCAGTTCTGTACGCCTTATTCTGGGTTCCTGAAAGCTCTTGATCCTGGACTCAGCTTCCTTGGATGTATTTTGGGGTGCTAGGGTTTTCTACGCTCAGCCCTCAGTCCAGAGTGGGAGTCTAATGCAGTATGCAGTTAGGAGTGGCCTTCAGTGTGCGATCTCTGGACTCCTGGTGATTGAAGAGGCAAATGTCAGCTTTCTGGAAAACTACAGTCTAGGTGCCTTTGGTGGTGTCTCTTAGAACGTGCTGATGCCTTGGGAAAGGCAGCAAGCAATCCATGGGCAGACTGGTCACTGGCAGTGACTGGAAGCTGAGCATCTTGAAGAACGTTGTCTGGTACCAGGATGGTTCTCCTTGCTTGAGCAAGGGCCCGGTGGCAGGAAGTGCAGGCCATGTCTGAGGGGTGTATGCATGCAGCCTGGTAATGGCGGATCGGGTGGGGAAAGGTTGAGAGTGACAGCAGACTGGGTGGACATGCTACACAACGACACCTTCCTTATGGGCCTGGCTGGTGGCAGGAGAGCAGAATTTGGACTGGCTGGGGCCAGATCCTAGAAGACTGGGGACACCAGAAGGAACTGGGAGTCGTGTAGTCAGAAGGAAGCTTTGGACGGTGTCTGAACGAGGTAGTGGCAGAACTGAGAGGGAGGGGGTTTATGTGAGTGAAACCGGGCCAGGTAGGAAAGAAGACTGTGAGTGCAGTGTGTGTGGAGATGCTGCTCAAGGTGATGTGATGACTGAGGCAGAATTGTTTTTGTTTCAGGGACAGAAAGGGGACCCGGGACTCTCACCAGGACAGGCTCATGATGGTGCAAAGGTAGGTTTAGGAACCCCAATACTCCACCCTCCCCAGGAGCCCTCCTGAGGGAAGAGACTGCGCATGACCCAAGTGGGAGTGGTTTGGCGGTTTCCTTTAAAGTCTTGGTCTATCCCAACACTGAGACCATGGCCATTCCCAATGCCACCTTCCTAGGCTATGGCTGCTGAAACCAACCAACCAACCAACCAACCAAACAAACAAACAAACAAACAACAAACAAACAAACAACTAAACAAACAAGCTTGTTCTGTGGACACCCCTTGATAAACGCCCCTTCCCCTAGTGCAGCACCATAGCTTTATGTGGGGCTTTCTAGGTGATGCTGGCATCCACGAGCTTCTTGGCGTTCAGTGCCCCAGATACTTCCAACTGGCCTTCAAAGCCCTTGCAAGTGCTCACTGGGGCAGAGAGACCTGATGCCTCCAGAGAGAGGGAGGTGAAAAGGCCAGGGCCTCAAGACTTCCTAGCTCCCAGAGGCTATGAAGCTAAATGGGTTGCTTGTGGAAGAGAAAACACTTAGGCCAAAGGATCTCTCCTATTCCCAGAGC
Organism: Montemys delectorum; assembly: GCA_019843815.1. Classification (NCBI taxonomy): domain Eukaryota; kingdom Metazoa; phylum Chordata; class Mammalia; order Rodentia; family Muridae; genus Montemys; species Montemys delectorum. The sequence continues at coordinate 13,954 of JADRCD010209313.1, read as the reverse complement.
ACCAGTCTCCTTGCTGAGCAAGGACCCTGGAGGTCAGGTAGGAAGAGAGGGCCCAAATCCCAGCATCTAATCACAGGCTACACGGATCACACTCTAGAGTCTAGAGGAGGGCACTCAGGTGGTCCTGGTCTTCTCTGGGTTCTGGGAGTTAAGACGCACATCTCTGTATCTCCATCCAGCTGCTAGGCAGGCGCACACACACACACACACACACACACACACAGAGAGAGAGAGAGAGAGAGAGAGAGAGAGAGAGAGACTCAGACAGACAGATAGACAAGACAGATACAGAGTCACACACAGAGAGACAGAGACACAGAGAGAGAAAGAGAGAGAACCTCTCTTTGATCTTCTCTTGTCTCACTTCTTCATAGTTACCACTCAGTAGACCTGTGCTAAGTGACTCAGTCCCAGGACAGTGTCCATGTCTACTCCCTCTATTCTCATAATAGAGGCAGAGAGACCTAGATTAAAAATAAGAAAGCACAAACTCCAGATGAGTATGTAGTTGCAGAGTGGCCTATGGGCCTCTCCTCTGATCCTGCATGGCAGAAACACCCCCTGCTTGGTGACCTCTGGCCCCAGTGATGGTGACTTTGTTCAGGAGACGAGGACAATACAGGGTAGAGTGTGGGTTCAACCATGCTCTTAACATCAGAACACACTCTCCATATGACGTCTTCTGCTTAAGCCCCATATGTAAGCCCTGTATATATGGAGCTAGTGAGTTCAGGGAGTTGGGAGATGGATACTCCACCCATCTTCCTGCTCCTATCTTGCTCAATGACTTCTATTTCTTCTCTGAGGCCTCTAGGCCTTAGTGAACCTCCGTGAGTGGTTGCAGCCATTGCAGTGGCGGGGGGGCGGGGGTGTCACACTATCCAGTTCCTCCCCTGACTCTGTTGTCTATATCTTACAGGGCAACATGGGCTTGCCTGGGCTCTCCGGAAATCCAGGACCCTTGGGACGGAAGGTAGGACTTGGTTCTGTGCCTGGCCTGGGCCGTGGACTTGCCAGCAAGCTTGGCCTTCAAGCAGAAGCATCGTGGGCCACCTGTGCCTCCTGGTTGTAGCTGGGTTCCCTGGGCACAGAGCCCATGGGCAAGAGATGAGAACTTCCTGGATCCTGAGTGTGCCGGGGGCAGGAGTCCCTTGGTGTGAAGTGAATCCCGTGTGGTTAATGAGGTGTGACTAGAAGTGTCTCTGGCTCACTGTATCCCCTAGAGGGACAGCCCCCAAGCACGATTGAGGTGGCTAGAGCACTGTCTGAATTGCCCCACTGGCTGAGTAGCTTTGGGACTCAGTGTCCCTCCTCATGTGCAAGGAGGGCAGAGACCCTATCATCAGTTCCTCACTGCCTGGGGATGGCTGTGTGACTCAGAGGAAGGGTCTGAGTCCCTCCCTTAATGTCTGAGCCTGAGATGCCTCTCACGGATGGGCTACGGGACACATTCTGCAGAGGACACACACATTCTTTGTGTGTTCCGTGTGGCTGGTATGCTAACGCGGTTGTTGTACCTGCCACCTCTTCAGCCATTCTGGGTCTGTTCTTGGTTGGTGATGATGGGCTTCTGCAGCTTTCCAGGCTGGGATCTCCAAATGCCATGAACTCCTTCCTTTGTTCCTAGCCAGCATCCCCCTGTCCTTCAAGACTAGCTGTGCCTCCCCTTGAAGCCTTCTTGGAACACTCAGACTTCGGGCCAGTGTGGCCACTTGTTCAGGGACACGTGGGCCATCTTTGTTACGTTCAGCCTTGAGTCTTGTCCCACTAACAGGGCATGCACATTGGTCTTATGACTCTGGTTCCTCTTCCTGGCAAAACATAGAGCTTGTGTACAGGAGGTATCCTGGACAAGTAGGAAAGACAGTATAGGCTAGAGGCCAATCACTTTCCAGGAAGGTTCCCTAAGGGCTGAAGAGCTGGCCAACAGACAGGTGGGCTCAGAGCTCATTTCTACTCTGGTTCCCAGATGTGGCCCCAGCTGCCTGGCCCCTAGACTTGTCGTCTGGTTTTCAACAGCCGGGGTGTTCCTTAATTTGGGTGTCTCCATTACACGGGGAATTTGGAAGATCCTAGCTGTCACTCCCTTCTCCACGACCCTCTGTGGCAGAGCGGTCTATAACTTAAATGCCAGAGGCCAGGCTGGCCACAGAAAAGCAGAATTTGCTGGCCCGGCGCATCTGCTGCTCTGCATGTACCTGGCCCATGCTCTAGCGCTTTCTGGTGACAAGAGCCATGAGTGGGAAAGGCCCCTCCTATGTGACTCATAAAGCAGCCTGTGGTGGTCTCACTTTGAATGTGGGTAAGCGCGGCAGTGGAGGTGGTGGAGGAAACACAGGCTTGTGCCACCTCCTGCCTAGGATTCTGGGGCTCCCGGTGCTCAGTGCATGGCCAGGGATGCTGGCAGTACCTGCTCTCCTGTGCAGGCTTAGACGTCTTCTGAGTTAGGCGAGCATCTTCAGTGGTTGGAAAACTGCTCGGACATGTACTCTGCACTCCTCTCTGGCCCTGGCCTAGGCAAGCACTTGTGGGCATTTGTTAGGGAGCCTGGATCTAAAACAGGCAGGCTGGTGTCACCATGTACTGTGTAGAGCACAGATGACTCAGGTCCTGGGATAGGGACCCTCTAATAGAGGTGGTGTCATAGAGGAGAATGAATGGCTTGGTATCCTGTCCCTGGGCTTATCCCTATAATCAGTTCCCCATCTCTGGTGACTGTGGCAGCCACTTAGCCCTGTGGCTCCAAGGTGACTTTGTCTTCTCTGTGGGAACCCTGAGGAGAAGGAACACTGGTGAGCAGAGGTGAGGTTAGCTATCTGCGGCATTAAATTTCAGTTCATTCACTCATTCGATGAGAATGTATTAAATACCTACTATGTGCTGGGGCTATGCTGCATGAAAACAGAACCTGCCTTACAGAGCTTGCATCCTTGAGGGACAGAAAATTAAAACAAAATGAAACAAAACAAAAGAACTGGTGAAATCTAATGTGAAAAGGGGTTATGGAGAAAGTGGGCAGGAGAGAGTTCTGGTTGGGATGTGCCAGTGGAAAACAGGTAGCAATGAAAAGTATTAGAAGACATGACTGGGGCCACCTTTGTCGGTAAAGTGCTTGCCACAAAAGCCTGAAAAACTTGAGCTCAATTCCTAGCACCGTGTAAAAAGCCAAATGTGGTTGGATGAACCGGTATCCCAGAGCTGGTGAGGTGGAGACAGGAAAGACCCCAGAACCCATTGTCCAGCAAGCCTGGACTAACCAGCAAATCCCAGATCCCTCTTAGATGTTCTGTCTCAAACAGCAATACAAGCTAGGTGTGGTAGCATGCACTTATAATCCTACAGGGACAGGTTCCTCTCTGAATTTAAGGCCAGCCTGGTCTATATACAGAGCTCGAGGTTAGCCAGGGCTGCACAGTGAGATCCTGTCTCTAAAATAAAATAAACAAGGAGGGCATCCCTTGAGGAAGGTTGATCTCTGGCCTCCATGTGCATGCACACATATGCGTGTGCACACATTTGAACATGTTCCCAGACACTTGAACACACACACACACACATAGACACACACACACACATACACACACACACACACACACACACACACACACACTGCTGCCTCATAAAGTAGACAAAGGCATCCCTGTTTTGTAGCTAAGAAGACCAAGACCCAACTAGATCGTATTTATTCAGTCGTCCTTCTTATTAGCACATGGGGACTTATGCTCTAAACCCTGAGTTGACCCTGGTGTGGAGTGACAGGTGGGGTTGTCAGAGCTTAGGGTTATTTTCTGCAATGGTGGCCCTCAATACTGCCAAGTGTGGACACCACTGTGGGAACTCTAGGCTAGGCGCTAGATCCAGACAACAGAACCTCTGAAAGGTCCCAGGTGGGTCCCACGTGCAGCCAAGATCCAGACCTAGGAATTTAAGAGAGAAATCTTCCACATGTCTTAAAGCAGAAGGCTGGGATAGGAACCTGGGTCTTCTGACCCTCGGGCCCTTTTTCTTACCACAAGGCTGCCTGTGTCAACTAAGATTGGACCCACTCAGTTCACTTTCAAAAGACCCTTCTTTATGAGACGGTTCATTTGAATGGAATGTGATGGAGTCCTGGCTCTGCCCCCTGTGGCTGTGAATGTGGGTGACTCATCTCTATGTGCTGAGCCTCCACTGTCCAAAGCGGTTAGTTGGGGGAGGTTAATGGGATGTTCTGACCCCAACATTCACACAGGGCTGGCACATGACAGGGACATGTCATATGTACTGGCTGGATGAATGAATGAACAAATGAATGATAATGGTGGTCCTGAAAGAGAAACAGCTAAAGAATTGTTGCTCATCGGGTGTCATTAATCCTCTAGCTATTTCACAGCTCACCAGAAAAACGGCCCTTCCCACCCTGCATAGGGTCCAGAGGCTCACCTGGCTACCTTTGGTTATTGTGGATGTGAAACTGTCCCCCAAGACAGGAAGGTTCACAAACATCCTCTGCTGTCCAGGCTGGCCTCAAAACTTACAGTAATCCTTCTGTGTCAGGGTCCCTAGTGCTAGGATAACAAAGAGGCAACCATGCTTAGCCTTAAGAGGTGGGAGAGTTGTAGCTTCTCACATGTGGGCGCTGGATGTACTGCTTAGTCCTGCAGAGCACTGGGCAGTCCCATCCCCCAGTGTGCACCTCCACAGCAGAGGCTGAGTGGCATGGCTTGGTCCCTCACTTCATCCCCAGTGTCCTGGGCCTCTTGCATCCCTGTGTTGCTTTCTGCTGTGCCCCTGACCTGACTTCTCCACATCCACCATTAATACTATTTGCGTCTCTTCCCAAAGACCCTGTTCCCTGAATGTCTCGTTTCTCAGGCTGTGGCTTATCTTCTCAGCCTCTTTGGGATTCCCTACTTTCTGGTTCTTGAGTGACTCACTGACACCCTCAGCACATTTCTCCAACTGGTCTGAGGTCAGACTCCTGCATGACCATTGTAATTTTCCTTACATGAGGCACAGCACACACTGGGCACCTACATCTGCCTGGCCCTACCCCCTCCCTCTCTCCAGTACCTCTGGCCGACATCACTGATTGATCTGTCTTGCCAAGAGCTGATAATAGGCCTCTGAGTCTTAGCACGCTGTGCCAGGCAGACATGACTAATGGAAGGAAGTTGGTACAATGAAACTCATTTCAACATCACTTCCCCGGGGTCACTCGTCCTCCCGTACTGCCCAGTTGGCCACTGTCCTTGGAAAGATGGGATAAAGATGGATGTTAGAGATAGTATGGTCCCTGCCTTTCTGAGAACCAACTGTTCTTTCAAGTGTGACATCTAACTCCATGATGGGCTCTTGTGGCCCATTCCCACTGGCCTCTTTCCTGTTTCAGCCCCTTTCTAGCCCCACCTCTGCCTCTTTGTCCCACTGACCCAATGCCCCACTGCCCCACTGCCCCCTCTGTCCCAGTGCCCCACTCAGGATACTGTGCAACCTCCCCCAGCTGAGCTTTATGATCTCAGGCACTCAATTCTTTACCAACATTCTTGTCCATATGCCCTTAGTGTCCCCTACCCTCTTCTAAAAGGTAGTGACCACATTGCTTCTGTTCAAAGTTTCTCCACATCCATCATTAATAGTATTTGCTTCTCTTCCCAAAGACCCTGAGTCTCCTGTTTCTCAGACTCTGTGGCTCTACTACTGCCTGTTCCCAGGGTTTTGGTCATGGCTGAGGCTCAGCAGATGTTTGTTGAATGAATAAATTAATGAAGAATACTGAGCTACATGAAAATTCAGCCTTCCTGCCCTCCTGTCCTCAACTTACCACCAAGTGGTTTGGATATTCTGCAAGCTGTCTGATATTTCTAGATAATCCAGTGATTTCAGAATCCTCCAACTTTGGAGCCCATAAGACATGTTGAGAAATCCATTTGGGAAACTGAGGTCTAGAGAGGCTTAAGTCTCATTCAGTTTCTTCCTATTTGCTTCTCTTTGCTGCTGGGGTGTGGGCTGCTGGGGTGGCAGGTGAGTTCCGTGGGCTGGCCTCTGTAATTGCCAGGGCCTCTGGGTATTGAGCAAGATTGGGGAGTGATTTCCACTTTCCTACAGAAATGGAGCCTGGGGGGAACTACCTATGTCTGGACATACACTGCTTGCTCTCCAGACCTCCAGGCAGTGACAGGATCCCCTCCCTCCTTGCCTGAAGTCCAAATAGCACCCCACTGTCTGTGGCAGGGTGAGGTGATGTCTGGTTCCTCCTTGTGCACTGTAAGCAGTGATTAATCTGGCTCCCAAACCAAAATAGAGAGCGTGCTGTATTATAAACACGGGGCCTGCGGAGGCCCGCCTGCCAGGCAAGTATGGCCCCAGCTCTCCTGTGGCTCTCGTGCCTCCCTCGGCCCACCTGGCACCCTTTACCCACACACAGGAAATCACTGCCCTGGGGCCACGTTTCAGGATGGGCTGGCCCCCATAATTGCCAGGGCCAAGAGAAGATAATGTTTTAGAGTCTCATGTCCCCAGCCCTGTGATTTAAAACTGTTTAGTAAACACTGTTGGAGGGGCTTCCAGGGAGCCCCCTCCACACCTCGCCTCCCACCTCGACTGTGTTCGTCTGTACTGTTCCCACCAGACTTATAAGCACGTGTTCACAATCACATTCAAGGCCCCTGAAGTTCACTGATTGAGACAACTCAGCCCATCCCATGGATCTAGAGTCTAGAGAATGGTCTAACCTTGACCTCAGCTTCCTGACAGCCTGTCTTCTCCTGGGACCTCAATTTCTTTGTCGGTCCAGTGAAGTAAGAAGTGGTCAAAATAGTGACTTCAGTCCCGTCCAATGTGGGTATTTCATTATTCTGCTACTGACCTTTGCCCTAGGATGTCTCTATGGCCTAGTGGCTCTGCCTCAGGGAGATACGTCTTTAAAGGGAACTTTCCTGTCGTTCTTCTGGGCTGGTCCCAACCACAGTGATTGGTGGTTAATGTCCGAAGGATTTGGGCTACAATCCACATGCTCTTCCAAGGAAGTTGTGTGGCTTCTGGATGGTCCTTAACTCTTTGAACCTCCATTTCCTCACTGTAAGCGTACTAAGTGGTCCCTACCTCCTAGAAGTGATCCAGGGTGTTAGTGAACATACATGCTTAAGGCATAGGGTTAGGCATGGTGGATTCTGTGATTCACTTCCTTCCAGCTCTTTCCTGAGCATAGGTTTGCTTAAACTTCATCTGAGACTTAACTGAACACATCCCTTGTCTTTAGGGGAGAGGGGATGGATGCTTGTGGATTGGTTTTCAGTAGAGTACTGGAGTGCTAGAGGCTCCTGCCTCACACTGCCCCCGTTGTTGTTCTTGGTCCCTGAGTCTCTGGGCTGTTTATGGTGATCCTCTAGGCAAGCAGAGCTTAGCAGAGTGAGTGCAGAGATTGCCTGGGCTCAATCTCACTCACAGCCAAGAGCACATGGCTCACCTTGATGTTTCAGCTTGTTCCTCCTCATATCCTTGTCCCCCTGTCCCTAGGGCTTCCTGACACAGCCTCAGTCACTGACTCTGACCTCTTTTTGCTTCTCTGCCCATTTCCCTTATCTGTTCTTCTGCAGTTCTGTAGGCCTTCTTTTGCATCTCTGAGCTCTCTGAGAGCATCTCTACCTTGGGGTGTTTGAACTCTCTGCCTCACCTTCCAGGATGCCATCTCCCGGTCTTTGTCCACCTCTTCCCATCCGCCATCCCTTGGCTGTCCCTGGAGTCACCACCCCTCCCCAGGCATGCTGTCCTCCGTACCCAGACTTTATTTGTTCATGGCAACAAGCTTTAGAATCAAATTTGCCATTTCAAACCATTTTTTCAGTGCACAGGTGATGGTGTTCAGCACATTCAAGTTGTTGAGCAACTGATCCCTGGAACATATTTGCCTTGCAAAGCAGACTCCTGCCACTCCTTGCACCCACCTCCTGCCTCCCGCCACCCACAGTTGCCTTTTCTACTTCATTTCTTTCTAATTACTTTCTAGGAATGTAAACTCTCAAGGCAAAGCAGGTTGCGTGGCTCTTTTCTTCCCATGAGGAAAACCCTGCTGGCCCAGGAATACTCATCACTGTTGAGTGAGTGAATGAATGAATGAGAAATGAAGGCCACAGTAATAACTGTAGCTGTTGTTTCTAAGGTTACTGAATTCAGTGCCAGACACCACGTTTGACACTTCCCACGAAGATCATGCCACCCAGGCATTGGCTCTTACCGCCGATTTACAATTTCTGAGGAAATCAAAGTTCAGAGAGGTAGAGTCATTGTCTCTGGCCACATAGCCACCCTGAAGGCAAACAGTCCTTCAATCCAGATCAATCTGTAATAAGAGCTTAGATCTTTCTGTCTAGCTGCTGACTGGGCCTCTTTGTGGCCCAGTGGAGGATTTTTTTCTAGGGGCAGTTTGTTATCTAGAGTAAGATGTGTTTCGTGAGTGGTAGTCTCTCTTGGCATAAGACATTCAGAAGAAATGCTGGCAAACTTCCCAAGCCCCCTCCCTAAGACAGACTCTTCTGTTTATAATGAAGATTTCGACTTCCTGTGCATCCGGAATACTGACATACACCTGTGCGAGGCTGTGTTTATGCGTCTGTAGAGCGAGTGCATTTGGGGGGGCTGGGATTATAGGTCAGTTGGTGGAGTGTCCAGCATGCTGGAGTCCTGGGTTTGACCCCTAGCACTACATAAACCAGCTGTAGGGCCTCAGAGTTTCAAATCCCCCATTAGAGGTCCACAGAAGGTTGATCATCCACCCAAACATGCACAGCAAGTCAGGACAGTGTCTCTCCTTAGCAGAGCCCTGGAGTGAGGGGCTTGCCAGGCAGCAGTGTGGTATCACTGAATGACAATGACGAGTCAAGGCTGCCACTGAGCATCTGGGCAGCCTTCTTTTCCTTGGAATAGGAGCGGAGCCAGCGAGGAAGGAGGCCGTGTCTCTGGGTGACGTGGTCACGGTACATGAACTGGAGTGGATCCATCAGCCATCGTGTGTGTTCCAGTTCAACCTTGTCCCTGTTCCTTATGTGACAGACCCTTTGCTCCTGTTCTTGACTACCTCCAATTCTCTGGACTTCCAAGGCAGGGTTGGGATGTGGACCACTGGGTCATAGTCTCTCACCCCACCCCGATCCTCTGCTCTAACAGAAGATGACTCCAGAGAATTCAGTGAACTCCATACAACCTGCATCCATGCAGGTAGTATGTGCCGTGTCCCTACTATAAAATCTATTGCCTGATGACAGTTCTTCACCCCACAGGGACACAAGGGCCACCCTGGAGCAGCAGGGCACCCTGGAGAACAGGTGAGGCCACCCTGCACTGCCCTGCACTGCCTGATATTCCTTCTTCCAGTCCCTGCTTGGTTCCAGCCTCCTCCCTGGACTGAGATTCCCTGGAACCCCAGAACAAGGCCTTAGGACTTCCCCCACCCATTACCCCCACCCTTCCCCAGTCAGCCACACTCTCCTAGAAGAGCCAGTGTCTGTACTGCCCAGCCCAGCCCAGCCCAGGGCTGGCAGAAGCCCCTGGACTCTGGTTAGAGCCATGAATAGCTGGCCTGTCCCCGGCAATGTTAGGCGATATTATCCCTTCCATTCGCCTTGGGGTTTGCAGGAATTCTGGCCTCCTGGCCCAACTCAAACAGCAGCCCTGCCAGGGGACAGCCAGCCAACCCTCATCTGTGCTTTCTTATTTTTTGAGCCTGGAGCAGAAAGATTTGTCCCCAGAGCTGGTCTGACCAGTTTCAAGAGAGGTGGACTTGGAGCCCAGCAGACACTGCTTGATGTCTTCCCCCTCTGCCTCACATTCTTGCCCCTCTCCTTGTCCATTGTAGGTGCCCTCCTCAACCCCAGGACCCTGACTGAGCTAGGAGGGGCCTCACCTTTCCTAATATTTCTCTTGTTCCTTCACAGGGGCAGCCAGGACCTGAGGGCAGTCCAGGGGCCAAAGGTTACCCTGGCAGGCAGGTGCAGTATATGCTCTGGAAGCTGTGGCCATGGTGGTGGCCACAGTGCCCCAAGGAGAGGGAGGCTGTGGACTGGGCCTATAAACTGCCCCTGGGGGTAGACCCTAAGGAAAGAGCTGACCAGGGATTAGACCTGGCCACGATGTTGTAGGCTAGGAGGTTCTCGAGGAGAACTAGAGCTTAGGGGTTCCCAAGACTCTTCTCCAGTCTCCCCCTGAACCACCTCTGGTTCAACCCACACCATGGATGCGTCTAAGGACTACTGAAGCCCAAGACAAGACTGGCCCTAGGGCACTGGCAGCAGGGAGGGCGTCTCCATATGTCCTTGCCCCCATGTTTCTGTTTCAGGGGTTCCCTGGACCTGTAGGAGACCCTGGCCCCAAAGGCAGCAGGGTAAGTGCTTTTTGGCTAGTCCCACTCAAGTGGAGCATGAGTAGACATCACTGGGCCCTCTATGGGCTGATGGGAGATCAGGGCTGTGAGAGGGACTGGGGCTACTAGGACTTGGCAACCTCTGAACTCCATTGGCGTTGAACTGCCAAGGAGGTACTCCACGTGGGATCTCCCAGAAGGGAGGCAGAGAAGGTTCCGGGTATGCTGACTAGGGAAACGGAGGTAGAAAGACAATGGACATGGGTCTCCGTGGGCATGGGTAGCTCTGTTCATGATGCGTGCCAAGAGACTGCTGAGACAGGACTCAGGTGTCCTGAAGAGGGGCCTGCTGTCTCTCAAGAAATGCTCAGCAGCAAGTGAATCACATGGCCGTCAATCGGGGCAGGTCCTCAGTGCCACGTCCTCTTCTGAGCCAAAGCTATTTATACTGTGGTAGGTCAGAAGGCCAATATGGACCCATGACTGACCTTAATCCCTGTAGCAGTCTAGCAGTTGTGGGGGTGGGCACAACCTAGGAAGGCGAGGTCCTTTGGACGTCACATGGCATGCAGAGTCAGGGTAGCTCTTGTTCTGGGATTCTGGGTCTCTCTCCTGAGGCTCCCATGAGTACTGGCCTCAGAGGGAATATCTAGACTCTGGAGAAAGTACCCAGAACCCAAGGCAACCACCTTCCTGTTTTTTTCCTTGTGTGTGAAGGAACACTACCCACACCAGCCTTGGAGTCTGCATGACTGACTCAGAGACCCCAGTGACTGACTCTGTCACTCACCCCAGATGGTCACTAGGCTTCTCCAAAAACACTCATCTGTGAACACAAGCCATGAGCTCTATACAGAAGGGGCAGAGCATAGTGGTTAAGATGTTGATCAAACTGGTTGCAGAGGTATCTGGGGAAGGAGAGCTGCTACCAGTCTTCCTCAACTGTGTGTTCATGGCACACTGGTTAGGGGTGTGGGCCTAGGAACCACAGAATTCAGGTACCAGTTCTACTATACTAGAGCTGTGTGGCCATGGGAAGATCACCTTACCTGTCTGGGGCTAGATGTTCTCGGCTGTATAGAACTGAGAACCCCTACCAGGAGCACCGTGAGGGTGCCATAACATAATCACGTCTCCAGTCTGTAGCCTGTGGACTGCGTTTGTCCTAGGATAGCTATGGATTCAGCCCAACTTAACAAGCAATAATAAACTCAAAACATTCTATAAGATTTTTTTTTGTCGTTGTTGTTTGCAATTTACTGCCCTCTTGTAACTTGATTGTGAGATTCTCAAGTGTGAACTTTATAGATGACAACTTTCTCACAATGTCAAAGTTAGGATTGGCCCGTGCGCTCAGTGTATGCGAAGCATCAAGTCTGGCCTGGCAGGTAGCTTGAGCTTGGCAAGCAGTTGCTTTTGCTGTTGCTATCATTAAACGGTTGCACAGATTCTGGTGGCACAAGCCTCGGGATCCTGGCCCTTGAGAAGTTATCAGAGGACAGGGAGGCAAAGAGAGAAACTCTGTTTACCAGGATGCTGAGGGATCCTGGAGAGTACTAGTACCATGAGGTAGGCAGGGTATGCCTGGTTGGGGACTCAGGGGGAACTCAGGCTTGGGGGCTAGAAATCAGGTACATTCACTCTGGGCCACCCATCTAAAATGGTGACACGCCTGGGTTCTTAAGTCCGCTGGGCCCAGGTGACCTTTAAGCTGAACACAAATCAGCTGAATACAAATTGGTACCACCTCTAGCCTTCGGAGTTCTTGCCAGGGTCAACTCAGGAGCACCCATGCGCCTGGCCTGGCACAGTGTCAGCTCTCTGGGGTGGCCATGCTGACTGGCAGTATTTGGCAACAAGGTGGATGCAAGTCCCCAGATCCAGGACATTTGAGCTCTAGGAGGAACCAGTGTAGGAATCACCCACAAGGCGGGCAGATCTTCCAGCCCTGCAGCATCTAACCTGGGTCCTAGCTTCCTTCCACAGGTCACGAGCTGGGTGCTGGGCCTCTGCCATCCTGTGCTGCCCTCCCTGGTGTGAGCGTATGTGCCTTTGGACTACATCGTGGACGCAGCACCATGCAGTCCACGGGCATATACACTTGCCTCAAGGTCTATGTCATCGAGGACCCCTGGAGTCACCACCACAGAGGACCGGGCTGTGGGATGGCAGCAGGGAGGCTGGGCTAACTGCACCCCATGCTTAACCTCTCTGATCCCCACCTGCTCTTTTCTAGGGTTACATTGGGCTTCCGGGGCTCTTTGGCCTGCCAGGGTCGGATGGAGAGCGGGTAAGCCCATTTGTCTGTATACCATCATCCTCTTCTGCTGTGGCAGACTGCCTGCTAATAATGTCCATGCTGGGAGCGCCTAGGCAGGGCGAGGCCCAGGAGGCAGGGGACCCCCAGGCTTGGTGTTCTAGGTACTTATGACAGTGGGGCTAGAGAAGAGATTCTGCAAAGGAGCCTCTCACCAGCGACAGGCATTTGTGTGTTCTGCAAGGATGGCCGGTTGGCTGTTTTGTAAATAAAGTTTTATTGACCGTAGCTATGCTTATAGGTTACTGCTGTTTATGGCTGCTCTCCTGCCACGGTGACAGGGCTGAGTAGCTATGACAGAGGCCACCCGCAGAGTCCCAAGTAGTCTCCCCTCCCTTTGGCACAGGCTCTTGGCTGCTTTATAAATTGTTGTGAGGCTTGTCTCGTAGAAGAGTAGGGACAGAGCCAACTGTCAGATGCCAGGCCAGGGATCCCAGGCGGAGAAGCGTGGTAGCTGACTTTGGTGACAGCAGAGAGAGGGGACACCAAAGATGCCTGACTCTATCCTGGGCCCTGGGGGTGTGTATAGACTGGCTTCAGGATTTCCCAATATACCCTGCCCTCCAGACCAAGGGTCCAAGTCAGGGAAGAGCTGCCCATGGGCCTTTAGAGCTGGCGACTTCAATACATGCTCCTTCCTCCCTCGAGCCTGTACTTGGAAGTTCAGTTGTAACCCCGTCATTAAGCTAAATACAGAGCATTATAGGGAAGCACCAGAAGGGACACTTACTGAGCACCTGCTGAATGCTAGGCGTGCTGGTGGCTTTCCTCTGCGCTCTCCCAGTAGGTGTTTATGAGGCCCTGAGCCCACATCCAAGCCATAAACATGCAGCTGGTACCATGTTCTGGGCAAGCATTTCAGACTACCTGGGACTTTATTCTGGGTGTGGTAGGTGCCCTCTGGAGCTTGATGGTGGATGATCTTTCTCCTCTTTTTCTACAGGGTCTCCCTGGCGTTCCTGGCAAGAGGGGCGAGATGGGTAGGCCGGTAAAGATTTTCCGTGTCTATTACGCAGACTCTTTGGGTAGCCCCACCTCCCGATGGCCGCACTGCACTGGTGGTCCCTGGCACTGTCTGCCTCTCAGCTCTGTTTCTCTGCTATGGGTGTAGGGCGGCTGACCAGGTGCAAGCGCTGGCCTGAGAGGCTGCCCGGGGTTCTTGCTGCTCCAAGTGGCTCCTCTATATCTATGTGCTTCAGTGGCTTGAGGGTAAAGCTTTATGTCTGGGGTGTCTGTCTGGATGTTTGTGTTAGTGGCCAGCAGGCACTAGGGGACCTAAGTCCTCACCTGGACAGCACACA
>JADRCD010209312.1:0-27797 GCA_019843815.1 Montemys delectorum | reverse complement strand
TGGTGGACAAGTCAGGACATGAATATTAGATGAGGCAAGTCCCCTGGCACAGTGGAACACCCCAAACACTAGGAGCAGAATAAATGTACAACAAAGACATGTTCCTCAGGATAACCCTTATTCTTAAATTCTGACTAGCAAAATAACTTGGTACAAATGTTTATGGATTTGGGGCTTAAAAACTCAGTAGGATCTTAACTCAGGTTCAATTCTGGAATCTGGGCCATGGCCCTGGTCCACTAGTCCCGGGGTGTATGCTCAATAAACTCTCCTTGTGACTGAGATCGGTGCTTTGTGGTTTGTGAGGTGATTCCTGAACCCCAACATTCACTACGCCAAGGGAGAACATTGGTTTGCTTGTAATGATAGCACAAGACAATTCCAATGCTCTACCATTCTACATATTTACAAATGACTGCTTGAGTGTCAGCAGTATTGAGTTTGATGTCACAAATTCTGCCAGGTGAGTAAATTCACAATTAACGTGTGTGAATAATGAGGATCTGCTGATTTGAATTTTCAATTTCACATCCCATGTTGCCCAGGAAAAGCTACAGCATAATGGAGCTTTAAATTGTGAGCTTCAAGAATACATGAATAATTTGTAGTTTGAGTTTAACTTATGCCCTTCCCATAAGTGTCCCAAATATTAATAATGAACATATAAGTTGTCTTCTTTAAAGGAGCTGAATATAAATGCAATATTTAAAAGACAGGCATGCTCACATTAAAACAGAATATCGATCTGTGGAATCGATTTTCTCAGACTTTTTTCAGTCTTATTTAAGACATTTGTTAAGTGTTTATGGCAACAACATGCATTCACATTTTACTTTCTCTCAGGTTCATGACTCTGTTCAAAAAGAATAATGGAAATGCAAAAAGAGGTGGGAATTCTTAACTCTGCCTCTCACATCAGAATAACCTGGCCAGTTGCAATAGAAGATAGAACACTTCAGATTCTCACTTTGGCTAACAAATCAGAAACTGTGTGGCCAAGGTCAAGACTTCTGTCACAGTCTTTATCTAAGCCCAGGTTATTTGATTGTGCAACAAGGTTCAAATCCATTGAGCTGCATGTTGACGAAGCCTTTCATGACACGGCATTCAGTTTTATATAAGAAATCAAGAAAACTATGGTTTCCTTAGCATGATAAAGATGATCATGCATGTGTAAGACTGGTTGGTGAATCATGTAAATAATTATCTAGGGCCCTGTAATTAAGCTGAAATAGGAAAAACGAACCTTGAATTTGAGGGTGGAAACTCATCACTATGTTCTCTTCCTTCCTTCATCCTAAACCTATAGATATTAGAAGACTTGTAGTTATATCAACATGCTAGATGAGAGTCCATATTACCCTAAATCCCCAAGGGCAAAGGTGGGTTCTACTTTGCCTTTTTAAAAAATAATTATTTATTCTATTTCTTTAGATAAGATCACATTATCTTCCCCTTCCCTTCCTTCCCTCTAAATGTCTCCACATCATCCTCCTTGCTCTAAAATTCATAGCCAATTTTTCATTAACTAATGTTATATGAGTATATGTGTATGTATGTATGCATGCATGCATGTATATACATGTGGTCACACCCACAGATATGGATAGTCCTCATCCCTCACTAAGGAAGCTTCTCTTTGCAGCAGTTGGAGACCATTATAGATAACCACAACCAATCAGAGTGCAGACTTGTGGAGCCCTAGCTCAATAGCTACATCTACAAAACAACTCCTGCACCTAGTGCTTGATGATCACTGTGGAAGATGTGGAAAGACTGTCTGTGACACAGGATCAGGAAGTTTGCTGTTAGGTTGTGTCTCCTATTTTGCTCTTGAATGAATTGCCAAAGCCTAGGATAGTGCATGGAAGGTACATCTCATTAAATTCATGTTGGACATATTTAGGAGACATTGCATTCCTTCTGCAATAGAGGATGGCAAGGGCTCCTTGCCCATGGTTAATCCTCTAATGCTTGTGAACGTGTTAAGCATGCTTTCTGGACACATGCATACAATTTAGAATAGGAGAGGAGTGGAAGACAGGACGTGCACAGTATTGTTGCTTACACAGGCATAAAATATATGAATAATTTGTACTAAATACTGTAAAAGAGCCTCATTGAATCATGATCATAATAAATCTTGCTGTTAGTTAAGTGTCTAGGCAAAGCTTTCAAAGGTGCTAAGTCCCTAAGTGGCTCCTGGAGACCCATTGTGTTGTGTCTAGGGAGAAGCCAGTCAAAGAAGCCTTCAACACTGAGAGAAATGCCAGTAGTCTAGGCTCTGTTCTCTACAGGCCTCTCTATAAAAGAATTGGCATGTTCTCGAGGTTTGGGAAGGAGGTATGGGTACTAGGGAATGAGTAGCACTAGTCAATTTTCTTTTTTCTTTTCTTTTCTTTCTTTTTGCTTTTCCTTTATTTCTTTTTTTCCCTTTTAATTTCCATCGAGTATTTGAAGAGTTTCTATTATGTCCTGTGGAGTTGTTTCTTTTAATGTGCAGATCCCATCACCCATTGAGTATGCTTGCATGAGAATAGCTTCAGGTTACAGTTCTATTTGAAGTTTTTCTATGTAAAGAGGCATTCTGTCTTGATTTAAGAAAATCTCTCATTTTCAGGCATTTTCCTTGTAAACGGATCCCCCTCAATTATATCTTGCCAGGTGTACAGGCATGCTTATCTGCTAAGAAGACAGAGGTATTTTTATCACGCCCTTTCTTAACTAAGGAGAATTGGGATAATAAGTATGCACAGAAAATGTGTCTGTCAGTGTTCTAAAGTCCGTGGTACCACTGATTCCAGGAAGGAGTATTTGTCTCTTTTCTTCCTTAATGTTTAAGTTATCATGGATTATGTCCCTAAACAACGCTCTAATTTAAACCAAGCTTAATTGCAGTTGGACTAGGAATCTCTCAAAGGTACTTCTATTCACAGAGAGCAGCTTGGTCAACATGTATCTAGCTACCATACAATCTAGACATGAGAAAAGATAACTTGCTTTAATAACTGATGGCTGATGAGACGACTATAGAACCAAGTTTGTCTGAGGCTTTCTGTTTGCCTCCAATCTGCTTTTAGATGTTGGTCACAGGGACACATGGAGTCTTTAGGGCTCATGGCATAGAGAGCATCACCAGAGAGTAGTCCACCTTTGAAGTGGAGCACAACATGCTCAGTAAGGACCTCTGATCATGTAGGATTCAAAAGTGCCCAAGCCTCATCATCTGGCTACTTAATTCTGCCACTATAGTTTTAATTCTGGAAAGCAAGGAGTGGGTGCTAAAGAAGAGAAGGAGGGGGACTGGGGAATTTCCAGACTAGCACAGACTTCAAAGACCTCCTCTGCTAATCTTATAATGTCCTTGAACTCCTCCACAAACAGCTGCAATTGCTAGTGAAATCTAGCTTAACCCTTTATATGCTAGTTCCCAACCAGCTCAGAAACTGCATTTAAAAAAAAAAAACCAAACCAAACCAAATCAAACAGCAGCAGCAGCAGCAGCAGCAGCAACAACAACAACAACAACAACAACAACAACAACAACAAATCCAACCATCCAACCAAAACCCACAAATGGAGGTGTCTCTTGAAAACAGTGAATTTCTCCCATTTTCTTATCATTTTATGTCTTAGAAGTTTTAGTCTTGAGTGATACCTCTACCTCAAAAGTACTGTGCCAAAAGCAAGCAATTCTAAATATTAAGAGAAATATTTCCTAACCACTTACTAGTTGCAGTTTCTCAGAGGGAATAACTGTGTATTATGCAGCAGTAGCAAAAAACAAACAAACAAACAAACAAACAAACAAAACCACACACACAAAAAACAAACAAACAAACAAAACCAAACAAAAAACATGTTCAGAAAATTAAGTCATGTATATCAATAATAGGGTTAGCTCAGCCCCACGTTAAGGAATGGGAGGAGTGTTCTTTATCTAGGAAGGCCATTCTTGAAGGCACACATTTTAAACTTTTAAGGTATCCCAGGAAGAGAAGTGGACTAGTTACAAAGCACATGGCTAGTACTGCCAGACTGAACAGAGGGGCACATGGGGTCAAATAGCTTCCAGTGCTGAGCAGGGAGGCTGGGGGGCTGAATACAGCTTTATTCTTTTACAATGCATTTTTGTATTTCTTTCATTTAATACAGCAAGTGGGGAAAACTGGGACCCAACAACTGCCAAGACTTTCTTGGTTAAACAAGAACCCAACCACTATTCTTGTGAATTAACATCAATCTTCAGGGATTTGCACCAGTTTGTTACAGTCTCAGATGTTCTCTTAGGGGCTCAAGTGTGTACGTGGAGGTGGCAGCCATGAGTAAGGGAAGGATGGAGGGGCCAGAAAGACATTGTACTGAAAGGCCCCTTTGTCTTGGTGAGTGATGGACAGGGCATGGTGGTGGGACAGAAGAATCTACACTAAGCATGTCTTGACTCCTTGAAGGTTTTGTTGAGTCTTCACTTTCCATCCTGGAACACACTGTTCAAAGAACATCATCCACTATTATATACCAACACATGGGCTATCTAAATCTGAAGTGTTCTTATTTTACCTTTAAGTTTGTGAGTGCTTGAAGCACTTCTTTGCTTATTTTCATTACTTTGTTTACTGGCAATATACAAATAGGGTTATTCATAATGTTTTGTCCTATACCTGGAATACAACTTCTGTGAACATTAGCAT
The DNA here is from genome assembly GCA_019843815.1 of Montemys delectorum. Classification (NCBI taxonomy): domain Eukaryota; kingdom Metazoa; phylum Chordata; class Mammalia; order Rodentia; family Muridae; genus Montemys; species Montemys delectorum. The sequence goes on along the minus strand of JADRCD010209312.1, from coordinate 23,106 downwards.
TTCATGAACATCGTGAGAGGGAGGAGAATAAAGAGTCACAATACTGATTAACATAGGTGGGTTGGGAAACTGCTAGTATACTGCAATTTTCAAGTTCTAATTAAATTGACGTTCATTCTTTCCTAGAGGAAATGAAAGCAAAAATTTTCATTTTCTCTTGTAGAAGGTGTGTGTTGCAGTCTACATTGGATTATAATAATTTATTCATTCCATAATATTTAATAGGTGATTTCTGAGAGATGGGTACTGTCCTGTATTCTGGCACAAAGGCCCTTTGAATGGTAATGAGACAGTACTCTGGAACTCTAAAGCTTGATGGGGCAGAGTACTGGGTTTCTAAACTAGGTAGCAGGACAGGGGTTCCTAAGATGCTGGAAAGGATGCTCTCCACAATTTATCAGTAAAATAGACCGGTCTCTGTGCAAATAAGTTTGGAGGGTCCAAAAAAACCCTAAACATGTAATTACCACAGGACCTAGCCATCCCAGTCCTGGATGTGCATCTGAAGGACTCTAAGCCAATGTGGCATAGAGATACCTACACCGTCATGTTTTACTACTATACCATTTCCAGTAGTCAAAATGTGGATCCAGTCGAGATGTCTATCAACTGAAGAATGAATTAGGAAAACATACATACATACAGTGGAGAGTTAGTCATAAAGAAAAAATATGTATTGTGTTCACAAGGAAATGTACGGAATAAGGATTGTTGTGTTGGCCCAAATTGTCAGAAAGGCAAATACGACATACAGACTAGATGCAAGGACAGAGCATGCAGACAACCATCAACATATTACCAGATAATCAGGAAAGAAAGAGCAGATGCTAGCAAGGACCAGCTTAGTGGACAAATGATGTGTGTGATCAGTATTTACTTCCAGATAATTATAACGTTCCTTCTTATGGCAGACAATTCAGGAAATTTTCCTATGACCAGGAACAAACTTGAGATGCAGTATAGTTAGAAATCCTAGCACTTGGGAGGCAGAGGCAGGTGGATTTCTGAGTTCAAGGCCAGCCTGGTCTACAGAGTGAGTTCCACGACAGCCAGGGCTATACATAGAAACTCTGTCTTGAAAAAACAAAACAAAACAAAACAAAAAGAAAAAAGAAAAGAAATCCTAGCTGGAATTTTTGCCTCGGGCCCATGTGGTACTATTACAATTTTGGCAAATGGAATAGTCCCACTGTGTCTTATTTTCCTCATTTGTGTAGGAACTAAAATAACTATTCCAGGCTGGGCATGGCTGTCTGTGTAAGCCAGTAATCCTAGCACTCAGTAAAAGGCAGGACCGTCACAAGCTTTAGGCTAGCAAGTTTCAGATCAGCCTGAGTTAGATTCTGTCACAAAAATCAAAACTAACAGTATCAATATAACAATTATTTCCTTATGTTCAAGTGTGGCTTTGGAGATAAGAATAGTTCAATATGCGGTTTGAAGTGCAAGGTGTCTATGCTGCAGTCCTAAATGTATACTACCCTCATGTATCCACATCTATCCACAACAAAGTCAACTTTAATTACTGAGCTGAGTGATAGCCATACATATATAAAAATTGTATACATATATAAATTGTATATATAGTAAATCATTTATGCATTTTAATATAAAATTAAATAACCTATGTGTAATATAAATTAATACTACACACATACACACACACACACATACACACACACACAATTTTGTATAGAGAGAATTTGAGATTTTGCTCCACAAGTTTCTGTCTGGTTGCTGTTGGCATCTTTATTCATCAATTTGTAAATGGGCAGACATAGTGTGGTTCAGCTCTTGAGCTAAGTCTCTATCAAAAAAAAAAAAAAAGGCAAAGTTAGGTCTACTTCTCAATCCTTCACTTAACTAATGATGTAACCTGTTGTACTTGCTAGTTTTCTACCAACTTGATACAAGCCTCAGTCATCCAAGCAGAGGGAGCATCAACTGAGAAAATGTTTCTATAAGATCCTTCTAGAAGGCATTTTCTTAATTAGTGGTTGATGGGGAGAGGCAAGTCCATTTATGAGTAATATCATCCCCTGGGATGGTGCTCTTGGATTCTATAAGAAAGCAGGCTAAGCAAGCCATGAAGAGAAAGCCAGTAAGCAGCACCCATCCATGGCCTCTAAATCAGCTCCCAACTCCAGGTTCCTGCCTGCATGCATTCTTACCCTTACTTACTTCCTTTGATGATGAACTGTTATATGGAATTGTGAGTAAAATAAACCCTTTCTTCCCCAAATTACTTTTGGTAATGGGATTTTATCATAGCAATAGTAACTCCAACTGACACAAGTTGATAACAAGATAGTGGGGTATTGCTGTGACAGGCTGACTATGTTATTTTGGGAAGGATTGTAGAAAGACTTTGGAACTATGGGCTAAAAAAGCCATAAGTGCTGAGAGCTCAGTGAGTTGCTCTGTAGAAATTTGCAAGATAAGAATTTTGAGAGCAGGGCAGATGATGGAGGCCTGGCTTGTGAAGTTTCAGGGGGAAGCAAAGACTCTACTGCACCTTTTGTGTAAAGAATTTGTAGTTTTGGTTAGCTGGGGCTGAAGAATTAGCTGTGATTGACAAGATCAGACTACTAAAGTGAAACTTCTGCTTTGCTGGGATACTTGATGCTGGTCAGCTGGAGCTGAGGAATTAGTGGTGATTAAGAAGAGACCAGCATCATTGAGGTGAAGTGTTCTCGAGAATGTTTCCTGGGAATTAGCACAGAGAAACTGTGTGCCAGGTATGGAAGCTGAACTTGATGATGTAATATTTACCCTGGGAGTACTGGTTTTGAAGGTATAAAGGGATAATGGTGAGTGGATGAGGGGTGGCAATATAGCCAGGGTGGAGTCTCTGAGAAGAGCCCAGAAAAAGTTATTGGTCAAAGTGCAGCTCCATTGCAGCAGAAGACCCCAGCAGGTTTGGAGATGCCAGTGCCATGGGATGACCACCAAGAACAGCAGCATCAGTGGCATAGAGCCAGAAAAGAAAAGCTGTGTGTGCTGCAGAGAACTGAACTGAAGAAGAGAGCCACGCCCCTTGGAGGATCCCAGAAGACTGTGAGTGAACTGTAGACAATTGGGTACTGAGTTATTTACATTGTTGGCATTTGGTTTTGCTTTGTTCAGATTGTGACTACACCCTTGTTCGTTCTTCTATCTTGAAGAAAGCATTTAACTTAATTTTGACTTCTACAGAGCCCACAGCCTGTAAGTCTTTGTAATAAATCTCCTTTCTCTATATATAGACAGAGATTCACTCTATAAATTCTGTTACTCTAGAGAACTCTGACTAATATACCTGTACAAGTGGGTTAGCCAAGTAGTAGAACTTTTTCCTAAGGATTGTTGGGAAGAGAAACTAGAACACTGCTGGCACATTCAGGTGCTCGGGAAATATTATCAATGGTGGGTCTGTTGGGGCTATTGTTATTGGTGGTGGTGGTGGTGGTGGTAGAGAAAGAACAACTCTGCCTACCAGGCAGATACATTCCCAAGAATACCTCAGTGTTGACCTGTATTTCTCCATATGACATTTCTTCTTCCAAGACTGAGTCGGTCGAAGAAGTGTTAAAGCATGCTCTCAGCTCTCACTTCTTCCTAATGGAAACTACCTCCAGGAGCTATTATGCATCAATATATTTGAGATGTTGGAGGTGTTTGGCTGGACTATGAAAGTGAGCAGGCATCTGTTAGCTCTCTGTGCTTTTGCACAGAGAAGCCTTGTAGTCCTTTCTCTGGATGACCTGGGGCTGGTGATTTTTCTCTCCTCTATTTCGTGAGCTAGGAAAACCCATTGCTGTGCAAGTTGCACAGACTGGTGCTGGGTTGTTCTGTCAGCTGATGATGTTCCAATAACCTGTGTGCTTCAGGATTCAATGACTCACTGACATCTGTGTCAGGCATTTACTTTTAGTACATTTTGCCCCACACATATGTCTCCGGGATGTATTTCCCTTGTCTCCGATCAATGCTTCTGTGTAAGTCACTTACAAAGTGTTGTATCTGAACCCTCTGTAGCTTTTGTTTTCCTCATACTACTAGAATGGCCACATGAAGGTGCAGAGATGATTTCTCTCAGTATTAGATGAATTCTTTTGAATCTGGCTTCAGTGTGACACGTTAAAACAGGCCTATTGGAAGTACAAACATGCACATTCAGATATATACCATTTGTGGATTATTTACATATATGCTTTGTATTATTAATGTTATATTAATGTTTGAGTATGCATCTAAAAGATATGGCTTTGTGTTTATATATAGCTTATGTGTTATAAATAGACATATAAGTGAGCACATTAGAGGTAAAATTTACAGATTTTATAAAACAGTACAAGTTTCTATTTTCTACTTTGCAATTTTATTTATCCTAAGTGTCCAGAATGTGAATATATATCCCAACTAGTCTATAACACATGTGTGGAGAAGAATATACTAGCCACCATCTCTTGGCCCTCATTTGATGAATGCTTCTCTTTTTGGCCGGGAGAAAGCTGCACCATGTCACAGCAGCTGACTACATCTTACAATCTGTGCAATAATGCAGGCAGTTTGGATCAGCCCCAGTGAAGGCTGGCAGTGAACTAGGCATGCTCACTGTGAACTCTGAGCACGCTTACTGTGAGCTCTGCTTGACTTCATTCCGTAGAACTTCTACAGTCCAAAACCATGGGAATTTGGCTTCTCACTGATTTAAGAAAGAACATGTTTCTATCTCTGCTGTTTAAAAAAAAATGCAAGCTTTGTCACTAAACTATCAATATGTCTTGTAAAATGTGGGGATGTAGGGATGTATTTGACTCTATACATTCGCACATGCACACGGATATTCACTCTCTTCCAAGTGAAGCCCCAATGCTTACCAGGCCTTCCATCCACCAGCTTAAAGAACAAGGCCTTTTGATGAATACAACTGCCATCATGCAATGGTATCAGTCCACACGGAGCCTCAGTAACAAGGGGCTAACTTAGGAAGACTAGCCCACAGTCCCATCACAAACCACAGAGTTCTGTTTTCATGTACACGCTGGTGTGTGTTGGCATGCTATTATAGTGCTTCAATAGGGACTTCTTACAAAGGCATATCTACCCTTACAACTAAAGCTATGTCATGAAATATACTCTATACCGGAAATAGTGCTCCCTCGGGAGACTTGTAAATACAAGAGTTAAACTGCACTGCCATGTTGTGTTGCTATGCCGTATCTTTGGAAAACCCATTTTGAGATAAAATTGTACCTGTCTTTGAGTCAGCGGTGATGACAGAGAAGAAAATCACCTGGGGATTTAGCCGGCTGTGAAGGGTGGAGGCTGCCTAACAATTAACCATGGTTTAGTTGATTACTGTCATAGCTGAAGACTGTATGAAACCCAAATGCCAACTGCTTTTAATCTATGGGAACTCTGTTCTTCTGTGAAATCTGTTTAATGTACCTTCACCTCAGAGAGGATGCTGGGAAGTACACACTTTCTAGCTAGAGACAAACTTGACAGAAAGGGACAGAGTTTAATGTGAACACACAGTCCCTACCCACATAAGCATTTCTGCTCCTCTTTCTTCTGAGGTTGAACTCAGGCTGTTTATGTCATCATATCCTCAGAGCATGGACACATGGCCATGTGAATATGACTCAGAACCTGGGTTGTGAAACAACTGGGAGTCATTCCATGGCTGCATCCTTTCTGGCCTCCTCCATTTGCAAATGCAATACCACCAGGAAAGTCCTCTGTTCCCAAGTGATTCCCCTAACCTGTCCTTCTCTTGAAGTGTCTTTCTCTTAGTTTAAAATGTAGATCCTCCCACATGTGTTCAGTTTGTACTCATGTCTAGTAGGTCCTACGACCTTGAACAATTTAGATAGGCTGGCAGAGCAAGAATGTGAAATAAGCTCATGGGTTCTGCATCTGTTTCCTGGCTTACACTACGTAAAGCTACTTACTGTCTTCTCTGTAGTGAGGCTGTGGTTTTGTATGCTAATGAGATGACTAAGGTGAAAAGTCCAGAGGTAGATCCAGGACAGGGCTGGCGTCTAGAAAGGTCAATGTAGGATTAGAATCTTAGACTCATTCCTACCTCTGGGAGTCTGAAGATAAAGCTCAGCTCCCACTGACTGGGTTCTGAGAGTTGCCTGCTGGTTGGACACAGGGTGCTCACTGCAGGATGGGAGTCTCTTTTTTGCCATGTACCTTGCACTGTATGTCTTTTGCATCTGGCTTTTCATCACTATTATTTATAAAATGCCTTACAATAAATCAGCAAACATATATAAAGTGTTTTTCTGCGCTATTTGAGCTGCAAAGGCAATTTTATTGAGTCCAAGGAGTAGGCTGTGGGGTCCTTAAATTTATAGCCAACTGATCAGAGGTATTAGACCAGTCAGAGACTGAGATAAGCATCTGCAATGAGCAATGACAGTCTTGTGGGACTGAATGATTTACGTGTGGTCCTGACACTATCACAAAGTAGAATGTGGAATGAAATAGAGGCCATTGAGCTGATGTCCATGTGGGAACTGGTTGGGAGGGATATATACTACCATGAACACACTGTCAGAAGTATTATTGTGCTCGTTATTGTGAATTTAAATGGAGGGGGAAAGAATTCAAAATATTGCTAGTCTAAAGAACAGTAGTCTATATAAGTGAAGTGGAACCTAGGAGCAGAGGCTGGATAACGTTAGACAAGGAACCACAGTGGAAGGGGCTACCACTTCCTGGGTGCTATAGGAAGCACACTCTTCTTACACTGGTACTGTCAGAGAGGAGAGGTTATCCTTCCAGTTGATGCAGTTACGACAGCTGTTGGCAGTTGATAGTATGACAGCATCAAGAGTATGTTAAATGGGAGGAAGAAAATAAAGGAGTGGTGCTTACTTTCTACACCAACACTGTTCTTTTCAAAAATGATTCCAGTGGGGTAGGGGCAGAGCATCATGGCACTTGGCCCCATCCTGTCTCTCTTCTTTGGATTCTCAAAGCTGCCTGCAGTGAAGCAGGATTTGGAACCTAATCAGTTCAGAGTAAGTCTCATTACCCCCATGCTTGTGATTCTGCAAACAGGCTCAGACATCTCCAGAGCTGGATGTTCCTTTGTTGTCTTGGAAACAGTTGTGTTTGCCCTTTTAGAGACAAGCAGATAGGCTGTGTGCCTGAAAAACAAAATCTCCATTTTCCTAATTTTAGTTCTTGTGCTAGAGGTACTAAGCCTCTTTGGTCTTGTGAGACCCAGTTCTCCAAAGCAAACACTTAGAGTGGGAGCAGCCTTAAATGTACTGCAGTTATCCTTATGAGATGCTAGCATGAACCATTTACTGTGGAAAAGCCCTTGGTAGTCAGTTTTGTGATGCTGTAGCAGAACACCTGAGACTGGTAATTTATGACAAAGAGAACTAGGTTTTCCTCGCAGTTTTGGAGGATGAGATGTTCAAGAACAAGATGCTGGCATTGGTGTGTAGAGAAGGCCTCCTTCTTACGCCAGCACATGGAAGAAAGCAGCACACAAGAGAGCAAGCTATTTCTATCAGGGTGCTTGATAAGGGCACCACATTCTGCTAACATAAAAGAGGTCCTAGTGCCCACCGCACCTCCTAGAGATCCTGACATTTGATACTCTCCCATTGACTGAATCTGGATTGTAGAGTGAACATATCCAAACCATTGTGTCTTTCTTATGGCCAACGAGCAGAAAACTGGAACTTATTCTGTCAAAACACACGGGTCAGACAACCTGATTTCATCACACTTAAGCAGATTTACCTGTTAAATAGGACATTGTCTCTGACGTATGGCTTTTGTGCTCACTGCATAGTGTATGTACTCATACTCACATGCTCTTTCCCCTCCTTTATCAATCATACATTTTGGGGCCTGTGAATTATCTTAAAAGTCTAAGAGATTTAAAGGCATAAATACAAAGTATATGAATAAAGATTCTGATCTTTGAACCTTTTGTTGTCTTGTGATTTCACAGCCTATAAAACAGGAACGCTGGGGTGAGGCTTGACATAGGTGTTTTGTCAAAGCTTCCCAGGTGTACAGTGATGCACTCCCTAGTCTAGACAAAGAAGGATTACTTGGCTGCCCTCAAAGCCAAGCTTTATGATCTCGCTCAGGGCTGTGTCAACATCCCTTCAAAGTCTGTGATGATGCAGATCTTAAGACCTCATGCTGAACCAACTCAACTAGAATATGCATTTTCATAGGACACTGGGGTCTTCCTAAAGGGCAGTGTTGTTCTCTATCATGCTGTACGCCACAGCTTGGTTCTGCATTTGAAGCCCAAGGCTAAGCCTCATCTGCCCTCTTTCCACTGAGTCAGAATCTTTGCCAGAGACACACTACACACTAGGAGCCGGCTCAGTGGACACACACATTTTCTTCTATGTGTCACATCTTCCAGAGCTGTGGAAATATGGGCCCTTCATGAGTTACATGACTGAGAGAATCAACTTAATTCATAATAATTAGTTAAAAATATACTCTCCATCAGAGAAGAGAAGCTGGATCTGCAAGGCAATGGATGTACTGTGTGTGTTTGGGCTATTTGTCTATGCAAGTGTGACAACCACAGAAAGCCATCTGCCTACAATTAAGAGTCTTATACGATTCTAGTCTCCTTTCCTTGGGCTTATGGGGAATCCTTTCTGGCAGTTGAATTATGGAAGAAACCTTGTCTCTGTCCTTGTTTCTGCTTCTTGTTTTCCCTGGGTCCATTCCTTCTTTGCATCTCTTCCGACTGCTACCCTTCCTTTTCCACTCTGCCTTTAACCCTCTCTCTCTTGATACATCTAGATACCTCTCCATTTCCCAACATTGTTTGAAGTGTTTTACAATGAACAGATAGGTTAACACCATATGCTGTCCCCACACTCTTGCCTTCCCATCCTGCTCTTTCCCTACCTGGAATGCAGTTTCTTCTAGGTGATCTTTTTCTGCTCAGTCCGACCCCCATTTATTCCATTGAAACTTTTCCCTTGAGGTCTTTTCATAGACCCATGATTGGATAACTCCCTCTTTTTGCCTCTCTTTGAATTGTTGCATCACTGCAATGGAAGTGAGTCATACTTCTTTAGTAACTAGTCAGAGAAGCATTCAAGAGCATAACCTGCACTAGCTATACCCATAGTATGTCCTCAGCTATGATTTGGATGTGTGCATACCTTTCTTAATTCCTCTTACATGACGACAGAGGGGAAAAAAGAACATCTCACTCGGAATGACCATCGCTACCACACTTAAACTCTATGTGTAATGGAAGTTGTCTAATCATTTTTTTTTAAAGAGTTAGAGCAGTGATTCTCAACCTGTAGGTCATGACCTCTTTGTAGGATTCACCTAAAACCATTGGAAAACACAGATATTCACATTACAATCAATAACAGTAGTAAAATTACAGTTATGAAGTAGCAACAAAAGTAATTTCATGTTTGGGGGCCATTGCAACAGGAGGAACTGTATAAAAGGGTTGTGACAATGGGAAGAAGGTTGAGAACCACTGGGTTAGAGTGAGTGACTTCCATTTTTAGCCCAGATGCTCTATTTCTGTTGGTATCTGTCAGCTAGTGCTTTTGACAGGACTGAATGTTTCAGAGCCCACTTTAAACAAACATGACATATCCTATATGTGAACAACGATGGCCATCAGATTACTTCTAAATTACAGAAAGAGCTGACTGGCATTATCACTCTCAGGCGGGTTAGCTCCACTAAGTAGACTGGGCAAAGAGATCATGACTCAGTCAATAAATATTTATTAAGTACCTACCTTGTTCCAGCCATGGTATTATGCCTCAATGAGCTACCTACTACTCAAGACTAGACAGAGAGACAGACAGAGAAACCAGATATTCTAGCACAAAATGCTTTGCTCTGTAAGACAGCCTGTCTTCAAACGTTATCGGCCTAGAAGGAGTGCCTAGTACGGTGTGGGGATTACTGGAGTGGTGAAGTTTCAGCTGAGTGCCATAGCAGAGAGAAGGAGTGATGCCAATGGTGTAGACAGACCGACAATGTACAGAGAAAGGGAGGAACTTCTAAGACCACATACATCATAACCAATCAGTATCCCAGGCTTAACACTTAGGTCCTCTGCCAACAAGCCTATTTCCACTTCTCAGCCTTGTCTCTTGAAGATTTTCTGGGAATTCTCAGTCACTGCCTCAGCCCTGGTATTTCTGGAAGTCCTCTTTTTCCCACCATCCCTAATGCTTTTCATGACCATTCATTATTTCTCCTGAGTCCCTGCCAGCTGGACCTGTGGGAAGGACACAAAGGAGTGGGGTGGCTGCTGTGTTAGCCCATAGGGCCTCTCTTCCCACTGCTCCATGTCACTTGGCTTTGAAAGGATAACCACTAAGAACTGTTTTTTTTTTTTTAACTTTTTCTTTTTTTATCTTCTTCTTCTTTTTTTTTTTTTAAAAAATATATCACTAGTGGCTTCCTTTACCAAGAAATGTGAGCCCTGTAGATATGAAGAATAATTGGTGAATGGCTCTGAGGTTTCTTGATTATAATGGAATGAGGAGGTGAATAATAATGTTATTACTTTCTGTTCCAGAAATAATCTCTCTAAAAAGAAAGGTAAGTAATTTCCAGCCTTCTTTCCAGACTGGCTTGTGGGCATATTTACCCTGAATGTCACGGTCCTTTGGGGGCACATAATTATGGTGTTTTGTGACTAGTTATCCCTCACTTCAGTTTGTTATGGGACCACACTTGGCTGTAGCACTAAGCAGCAAGGAGTCAGACAGCTGCCAGTGACCCTCAATTCGTAAGGCAGGGAGAAAAATCTCTAAAACACCAACTGAACCACATACATGTAGAAATTTGATTTTGTTAATAAGTATCTTCATGTTAGAACAACCTCCGAAATGCATCAGACTGCTAGGCTCTTCCATGTAAGAGATTCAACAATGTCCCTGGTAGATAGAGCTCTAGGCAACTGTTTGAGCTCTAGACAAACTCTTTCACAGGTCTCACCCTGGAGGAAGGCTGGCATGGTCTCAGGGATATCCATAGCTATCCAAAGATGCTGAAGGTTAATAGACTAGTGTACTTATGTACATTATGTCCATATGTCCATTTATTGTCTCTTTGAACTACCTGTGCCCAGCCCAAATGTAGGGCTTTCTTACCAGTTGTGTGGCAAATCATGCATGCAAATCTCAGCTCCAGCTAGTGGACAGTGCAATGCCAACTATTTCTTTAAAAGCAAAACAAAACAAAACATATTCCCTTTTGGGAAGCAATGTCCTATATGAAAGGAGTTAGAAGACAGTTATAGACACCTCCTACCCTACATCTGCCCTTCCCATCAGCGACAACTTGCATCACCATAGTGCATTCACTACTGTTAGCAAGCGACTCTGAGATTTAGCTACTAGCCAACATCTGCAGCCTACATTTCCACAGTTTTACCTAATCTTTTTTTTTGCTCTAAGATCTCATGATTGACACCATGTACATGAAGTCATTGTATGTTTGTGTTCTGGTCTGTGTTGTTCTCTTACATTTTCCTAATTTTGATGGCCTTGAATGTTTTTGAAGGATACTTCTGACAGACATTTTTGTTTAAATGTACCTCTTGGGCTGGTGAGATGACTCAGTGGGTGTGGTAGTTTGTATAGGCTTGGCCCTGGGAGTGGCACTATCAGGAGGTGTGGCCTTGTTGGGGAGGTATGGCCTTGCTGGAGTAGGTGTGTCACTGTTGGCTTTAAGACCCTTGTCCTAGCTGCCTATTTGCCTTTGGAACAAGATACAGAACTCTAACCTCCTCCTGCATCTTGCCTGCCTGGACACTGCCGTGCTCCCCTCATGATGATAATGGACTGAACACACATACACGCACTGAATAAATCTATTAACTTTTTTAAAGTAAAAATCTCCTCTTTTAGAATGTATATGTTTTTTTTTCATTGTAAGACCCTAGTCTGATTGACTGAACAATAAAAAGTCAAGTTCATTAATACTTTATTTGATAATAAGTATCTCTGCTCCTTTAAGAAAAAAAAGCCTTCTCTATAAAGATCAGAAAAAAAAAATGACAGAGACCATGAGCTTTTGGGAGAAAGACCACCTGCATATTCGAGATTTGTGCTCATTATGTCCTGTCAGCTATACCACCAACACGACCCATACTGTTGCTAATGTTGGCCTTGATTGCCTCTCGGGAACACACCGCCGACACAATGTACTACTGAGAATGCTGGTCTTGATTGCTTAGTGGAGGAAGCACTTGTCAGGTTTCTGCCCTACTGTGTGATCCTCCTTTCCCCCCCCCACCCCCCGGTTCCATATTGCACTCTGAAAGGAAGCTACTGACTTATCACTCTGTTCTAACCCCAAAGCCCCTGAATGCTCCGCCCTGGAAGGAGAAGGGAGCTCTGCATGCTCCTCCAGAGTGGAGAACCTGCACAAATCATTTCAGATCCTCTGAACGGGTTGTTTGGCTCGTGTGTCTCATTTATTAGTGTTATCAATCACTTGTCTCTAGCATTACAGACTCATAGACACTCCCTACTGTATTTTCTTTCTTAAGTGGATTCAGCTTTGGCCCCTAGGGCCTTTTCCTTAGTCAGGCCTGATGTTCCTTAGGCACAGCCCATTACAGTGTTTCTTTGACTCTTCCCTCATTTTCTGGCTTTGTAAAACACACTTCACTTATGCGGCAGACAGGTTCTCCACTTGTGGGAAATGGCCACCAGTGGACACCTATTTGAAAGAATCTGCACTCAAGCCTGAAGTGTTGAGTGCCTTACCTTCTATACAAGTTGACATGGAATGCAAGATCATGCTTCCAGTGAGCAGGGCACATGTCCTCACTGCTGGAAGAGTGACCCTGGTCCCAGGTGGCCCTGTATATGAGTATGAAGGAGATACCGAAGACAGACAGATGGCTGGACAGAAGAACAGCCAGAAGGGGTTGCAACCATGAGCCAGGCATCTTCTGAGACCAAATGCTGCTGCTTCAGTCTCAAGCACTGATCATCCACAGCTGATAGCAACAGCCAGCCAGGCGGGTCCATCTGCTGACAGGACTTATGAGACAGCCGGTTGTAGACACATTTGGGGGCTTTTGGGTTAGAACAGAGTGATAAGTCAGGAGAAGAGTAGACAGGAATCATCTCTGTGGTGTCATGTGCCAACTCAAATTAACAACTAATGACAACAGATTGTATTTAGCAGATTTTTAATATAAATTAGGTTAATGGTGACACATTTGAAATAGTACACTGAAAAAAAAATTCAGTCTGTGATACCAAGCTAACAGATGTTGGCATTTTTATTATTAATTATACATTTCATTATCATCTGATTATTGTCAAACATCATTTGACAGAAAAAAAAGTATAAATGATTCATCTATGTTTGTTGTGATGTTAAAAGGGGCCTGTTTTATTAATGGAGTGACTTGAGTCTTCTGATGCTATTTTACAATCCCTAGGTTTAATCAATCAGCAGACTGCTGGTACAGCCATCTTCAGTTTAACTGTACTTGCTATTCAGTAGAACTCAGTTTCATAGCATGGCTCATCTCACCTACTTTAGTACACAGCCCACAATGGCTTCATAGGGAACCTTGTAGCACAAGTCAGAGAGGCTCAGCAAACACTACAAAGACACTTCTTGAAGGTGCCCAGAGAGACACCAGAACGAACGGGGTACTTTTGCCCTTGGGAAACCGAACCTTCTTTTTTCTTTTCTTTTTTTCTTATTCCTGCAAAAAGAAACTAAGAATGGGCAGGACAGAGAACCGTACGATGAAATTTAAGGTATCATTTCCACTCCTACTCATAGTCTGTAGAATCTGCTTATCCAGTGCATACTTGGTGGATAATCTGCTTGTGCTGGCAACACAGACATTCTGCTCAGACAGCATCTCCGATAGGACTTGCTGAACATTGCACACTTCTTAGGTATTGTAAGGATGTCCTGTGATTGGAATATTCTCTGGGGCTTTCGTTAGGTACTGGCTGGTTTCTGGGTTAAAGTGGGTGTCACTGATGGAGTCTAGCAAAAGTGATATTCTAGGCAATGGGAACATTGAGGAAAAGCAGCAGAAGGGGACCAGGGAGGCTGCTTTTTATTGTGTCTTCTAGCTACAGCAGGAAAGGAAGCTATACTTGTGAAACTCAACAACAGAGCTGCCTAAACAAGACCTGAAAAATTCCAATAAGAGTTGACATCCCAACATAGATGGGGAAATCTCATGGGGTCACGCTCCTAGATGAAGAGCTATAGGAAATTAACAACTGCATAGAGAGAGGATTAACTAGCCTTACCCATGGATGAGCTCCCTGATTCGTCATCCAATATTGGCTGCTTTCAGCTCTAGAAACTGAACAGACTCACGGGTAGCGTTTATATAGTGATTCACTTATGTGCATACAGACAGAGGCTCCTTTATAGGTCGGTGGGAAGGAAGAAATCATATAAATTATATTTTAATTAAATAAATAAAATAAATCTCTCCTTAAGAAAATGGCACAGAAGAGACAGTTTCTATTAAATCACTCCTGCTTTTATTCACTTGCTTTGAAAGAGCCTAAAAAGAAAAACTTTCTGGAAGTGTCTACTCTCAAAGGCTTATTACAGCATCACACTGGCTCACTGCCTGGTCTACAATTCCCAGGGTGAAAGTCATTCCCATTGGAGAGCTGTAAGATGCTGGTGATGAGATCAGGGTGAAATACTCCTGTTTTCCCGAACACCGGGGAGGGCTCCTGCCATGCAGTGCTCTTGGGGAAATGTTGAGTCCTGTATCTGCTAAGTGACTTATCATGGAAACATTAACCTGGCTTTGAGCCCATTGTCAGGTCAGTAGGTTGGCTCAGCCAAACACCTGTCTGTGATTCTCAACCAAAGGTAGTGGTGATGAAGAGCAGAAAGCTGGAAAAGTCAGAGTTGCATGCCTGTCAGAACTGCTCTTGGGGCAGACACTGTGTGGAGTGGAAGGAATATTATACCACTCAGCAAGAGTATGTGAGCAGCCTCGGGCACACTCTAGCAAAGTGGCAGTGACAACTGCCATATGGCTATGCTCAGGGTGGTGGGTACCTGCACAAGTGGGAGCACCAAGAGTGTCCTAGCCAAGGGGAACAGGGTTAACTTGCTAAGGAATTAGAAGTAAGAAAGCTTATGAGATGACCATAATCCATGCTGCAAGGAGATAGAATTCTATCAGGGACAGAGAGGGGTGTTCTCACACCCTTATAGTTTTATTTTGATCCATATGTAATCAAAGGAATATTTTAAGGGTAGAGTTAAAATTTTAAATCCCTTAAAGGACAATGGAGTAGTCGATTTTTATTGTAATGGTCTTAATTTTTTCCTTCTGTGATTTTATTTTTACCATTATCATTTAGTGATGCTTTAGTAAATTTAAAACTGTCTCACCATCACCACATCCAAGTTCAAGAGCATCCCTGGGTCTCCTAAGTGTTCTGTGGCTATTTAGTCAAACCTGTCTGTCATGTGCATTTGTGTGAAGAGCAAAGCAAAATATGAAGGGAACTAGGTCCTGGTTCACACTAGGCAAGAACTCTCACACCGAGCTTTATTCCAAACCTTTTCACATTGAAACAGGGTGTCAGCAAGTTGCCTGTGCAGGATTCAAATTTGTGATTTTTGTTTTCTCAGCCTACTGAGTAGGTGGGCCAATAAACCCATGTACACCACCATGCTTAGTCTAAACTCTTAATCTTTGGTCAAGATGCAATCCTTATTCACAGGGGCAACCAGGATTGACTTCCCAATTCTTACTCAGTCCCTAATTTAGCTAAAACCTGCCTAACTCCTGTACTGCACCTACTGACATGGTTGACTGGTGCCTGCGCTTAGGCATTCAACTTTGACTCTTCATTTTGATGTCGTGTTGTTGAGGGTTATCCAGTTCTCTGATAACCTTTATCACAGATGTCTTTACAATTCAACAGATTTCCCCAAGTTACAGGTTCAATTCCCCTGCTGTCCCTGCTAGATGCCAGTCACAAGCTCTGGTCACAAGGTGCTTCTAAGTAGCAAAATATAATTATTTATATATCATGTGTGTTATGGCAGTTGAGTATCTTATAAACCCTTTCTGGTTTTCGAGAGGTTACCCCTTCTTGGTCCAGTCATGTCTTAGAGACTTTATAAGGCCTGATCAGGAGCATTTCTTCGAGAGACAAGCTACATTACGCTTCCCTACACCCTAGTCCTCGTGCCTAGGAGACACAATATTCTTCTCATTTAGCCATTTTAGGGCCGGAGACCACACACCAGGAAACCAACACTGAGGCCAATTCCAGACTATCAGTGCACCTTCATTTTTCTTAAGGACCTGAACAATGCTGTGTTCTCAATATTGTCCCCTTCCTACCCTTTGTTGCTCCATCTTCCAGATGTTCTTTCAAAGAGGCCCTGACAGGGAATACAATGAAGGCAGAGAGCATGGGGACAATAGGACTCAGGACTCACCGGCTGGCAAGCTCTCTCTTTTCCTTGTTGTCTGTCTACCACATTCTTCAGAGTGAGCTGCAGGAATCTCCAGCTGGGTACCATGAGGTCTTTCTAGAGATAATAAGGGATTAGTCACCAGGAAGATGTAATGATAAGTGTGGCCCCAGAGGGCCTTCTTCGAGCTCAGACCTGAGCTGAAGAGAGAAACAAAGCAGGGTTACAGCCGAAAATGTCAAGGCCTCTTCTTGGTGACTGACAGGACACTGAGTATTGGCAAAGTTCTGTAAAATCTGATGCAGAATCAACCTGCAGAATCCAAGAGATTATAGCACTCTACCTGGGAATCATATGGTGCACATTTGAAGTTGCGTCGCTGGGAGCCACCTCAACAAAGACCATATCTTCACCATACCCTAAGTCCCTACAAACGTGGATTTCAGGGACTGAAATCATTGATGGTTTCTCTGACTAAAATGAGATGCTACCAGAAGCCAATAAAGGAAAGACAAGACAAAAGCCTCCAAGTAATTGGAACTTAAACAACAAGCCTCCAACTAACCCACACTCGAATTATAAGTCTTGAAGAAAAAAAAAAATGAAGACACAGAACTGACTCAAAACAAACACATCAGACTGTGTGGGATATGATGGGATCCAGTGAGAAAAAGAGATGTTACAGAAACAAACATTCACAAAGTAAATGAAGAGATGTCTGAAACCCAGTCTCTCTTTCCCTATCTCAAGAAACAGGAAAAAAGAAACAAAACAAATCCCAAACACAAAACACCCTAAAGCAGAAAAAAAAAAAACTCAAAGAAATTGAAATAGGAAAGTGATATATAAAATTAATTAAGTAAAAAAAAAAACAACCTTCTACAAACATCAATGATCTTAATAGGACTCTAGCAAGCCTGGCAAACATACAAGGACAAGAGATACGAATCATCAATATCACAAATATATCACTAAAATCCCATTGGCATTGAAATCAGTCCATGCCAAACACATTTCAATGAGAGTGTACTCCTTGCCAATGGCCACTGCTACTAACATGCCATGAATTTTGAGCACATATCAAGCAGGACACAATTATTCTCTTACAGTTCTGAAGAGTCAAACCTTAGCTGTGTTTATCACCTTTCTCACAGGAGGGAAGGACACGGTCAGGCCCTTGCATTGTCTAGCTTCTCTGCTTTACTCTCTGTGTTCCTTGTCTCGTGGTGCCTTCTTCCATCTTAGAAGCTTAGCATCTGGCTTAGGTTGTCACATTGTCTTCTATTCAGGTGTTTGGCCAAACTGTCCACAAACTCTCTCTTTTAAGGATTTCTGTAGCTGCATGTACTGTCCTCCAGGAAAATCTTTCCATTTCAAACACTTTAAATTCACCACTTCTGTAAGGCAGCTCACTGCATATAAGGTATTATCATTTCCTGCTTCCTGAAATTAGGACATGGGTTACTCTGGGGTACATTACCCAGGTACTATTTAGATTAATCCAAAAACTTTATATTCATAAATAAGATAATTGAGAGTGAATGGAGTTCAAAACTACAAGCTGCTTAAATTTAATCAAAATGAAAGGCACACGCACGCATATGTGTGTGTGTGCGCGCGCACACACACGTGTGCACACACACACACACACACACACACACACACACACGTCTTGCTATTTTAATATTTTAAGGTTTAATGGGATGGGATGTTTAATGAACGGGTTTCTGAAAGAGAATTCCAGACTCAAAAAATACTAGTAAGGAGTTATCCCAACCTTTAGAGAAAAGTTAACACCAGTTTTCTAAAAATCGCTTCTAGACAGACATACAGGGGGACTCACTACCACTAAGTCATGAGATTGACATTTCTATATGCTGACAAACAGAGCAAGAAAGCACACATTTAAAAACAACAAAAACAAAACTGTAGACCAATATTCCTCATAGACTAAAGATGCAAAATCCACAAAAGTTTAGTAAATCAAAGCCAAAAATATATGTGAATTATGCACCATGACCATGTGGAATTTATTTTAAGTATGCAGATCTGGTTACATATGCAAAAATAAATCAGTATAATATACTATGCCATAAGGCTAAAGAAAAAAAATCACACAATAGTATCAATAAATATAGAAGAAGCATTTGACAAAGTCTAGCACCAATTTATGGTCTCAAAAATACTAGGAATAAAGAGGAACCTCATTAGTTTGGTATGGATGTCTACAAAACTCGAACAGTTACTCTGATAGTGAGTCAATGCACTGCTCTTAGAAGTTTTAGTCATATAGAAAGGGAATCCCAGTCACTTCCACAAGGCAAGAAAGAAATAAAAGGCATGCCAAGTGGATGAGACTGGCCCACTTGCAGAGGAGATAAGTGTCTACAAGAGATAGTGTTCAACTACCTAAAAAGTTCATAGACTAATTAATGAGTTTAATGAAGTCAAATGGTCATAATCAATACACAAAAAGCAATCTTATTTCTACATAGCTAATAACCAAATATGTGAAATTTAGGAATAAAAATATGTATTTACAACTGAGACATGAAATGAATGAATTTAATAAAATCTACATAAAATCTTCATGCCAAAATAAAAAAAGATCATAAAGGAAACAGTCAAAAACCTGAACAAATCAAGAGACACCTCTGCGTTCAGGAACTGAAAGTCAGTGAAATGAGAATCTCAGCTCTCTCCATAGTGGTCCATTGATTATCATTCCTGGCTGGTTTATACAGGAATCTTGTATTATTATTTACATTTGTGGGGGAAGCCAAAACTTTCTCAAAATAGAAAGTTTAATTATTTCAATGGAGTTGAGATGAGAGCTGGCATTTATTGAGCACTTACTATATTGTTTGGCATTTGGATAGCGGTCACAGCATATATTCTTAAACACCAGAACGAGACAAGTGGTTATATACCAATTAATGACAGAAAAGTATTTTAAGAAATGTATCGGTATTAGCTACAATAATGTTAACATTGGAACAAGGTAATATACAAAAGGAAGGTCTTATTTAGGCTTATGTTCCAGAGGGATATGTGTTGCAGGGTATTTGATCACACTGTGAACTCCAAGCTTGTGTTATTTACTAATCCCCCCCCCCCCATAAAAAACCATAACTTTTCCTAGTTGTGGTATGGCTCATCCTTAGCATGAACCTTTTAATCCTTCTGGCTGGAATACAGACAGGAGTTTATAGAAGGAAGCACTCATGTTTTAAAGTGATGTCTAATTGAGTGGGAGCTAAGTGATGAATCAGAGAGAGATTTGACAGAGTAGGATCTGCCCAACTCTCCTGAGGAGAGGCAAAGGAAGCTACTTGAGGGGCAGTGCAGAGAGAAGAGGAAGGAGGCAGTCTTACCAGGAGAGTTTTACAGAGATGGACTGAAGGAAAAACAAACTAGACACAGGTGAAGACAGAACGAGCCAGTGAATGAGTAGGAGCCAGAGGATTAGGGCAAATTGCCAAAGTTAGTGAGGCCAAACAGAGCAATTCAAGAGAGGCTGTGAGAGAGAAGCCAGGTTTAATCAGTCAGTGTGGAAAGGAGTTTGAGTCAGAACAGCTGAGTTGAACAAGCTAGCCAGAGATCAGAAAAGAACTAGAAAGGGTAAGTCTCAGAGACTGAAAACATTCTAGGCCTAAATTACATTGTACAGAGGCTAGAAGCTTCCAGGACTAGGTCTAGGTTAGCAGACTGAGGCAGCAAGCCCTTGAGTTGATAGTCACCTCGAATAAAAGTTACATTTACAGATAGGCAATTATCTCGGCAGCATGAAGCAGACAAGACAAAAGGAACAGAAGCTGAGAGCTCACATCTTGAACCATAAGCAGAGAAGGTGAACTAGACCTTAGCTCTGAAAGCCCACCCTTAGTGATATTCTTCTTCTAGGAAGACCACCCATCCTCAAACAGTGCCACCAACTGGTCACAAAGTATTCAAATATAGGCAGCACTTATGAAGGACATTCACAATCAAACCTCCCTCTCCCAAGGCATTAATGAGCCAAACATCGTGCAACTGAAATAAGCTAAGGGAAAATGATAGAATCAAGCAATGTCAAAAGCAGCTGTGTGGCTGCTGTGAGTAGAACATGACATACCGTTTTACAGTAAAAGTAAAAGACACATACATAGAAGAAGCATGGTAACTATAAATACTATGATAAATGCACAGACTAGCAAAGTAGTTATTATATTGAGTATTGTGTTCCAAACACTATACTTTCATACAAGTAGTGGCAAGTGGGCTTGTTTATACAAAGTGCATTGCACTGAGATGTTCTCTTGTCTAAAACATCACTCAAGAATAGAATTTTCCAGCTTCATTGTAACTCCACAGGTCCACTTCTGTAGTATAGTATCAGAGAAAATGTCAGGAGCACATGACGGTCATGAGAACAGCAACTGCTGAAATGAAAGCCAAGCTGTCTCCGTGTCTTAACCAAAGTGGAGGCAAGCAGAGCTGGACTCATAACCCTCATCAAACTGGGACATCGGTCCGCGGGGTCAGCTGGTTGATTAGTTTACACTAGTTTGCACTAGTATGGTGTTTGTTTATTGAGCACATTTACATACTCTAAGGGGCTTGCCCTTACATCTAGATGGTCCGATGGTGGCATCTGTTAAAAGTGGATCTGAGAATGATTGTATCAAAGAGATGAACAAGTTTTCATTTTATTATTCTTCCTCCTTCTCCCCTAAACCCAAGAACCATCACCAGAGTGACAGATATAGATGCTGATACGTATGTCAGTGTCATCATCCAAGGAATGTCTGTCCTGTTGGTTACTCACTTGTCCCCAACAAGGAAACTTATGAGTGGAATGCCAGCAGCTTCTCAAAGACTTGAAGACAAAACCAACCCCTCTCCCATCCCCCCTCCACAACCAACCAACCCCCCCCCCCCCCCCACCACCACCACCCAACCACCCCAACACACCCAACAAACAAACAAAAGCATATATGCTTTCAGCAAATATCCTGCCAGTTACTTTTCTTAAAAGGGCACTTGTGAGTTGGAGTGTCAGTGGCCTGTGCATCGAAGAACAACTGTACAAATAGAGAAATCGTATTCATTTCTATCACATACCACACGTCAACACCCCCAGGATGCTCCATGTCTTCCTTTCTCTTCCTGGACCTCATTAGGGAATTTGCTTCATACAGAGTCTTGACTTCATATAGAGCCAGCTGGGTGACACGCTGTCCCCTCATACTCTGGATGTGAGCCACACATGTGTGCTCCCGACAGCCTCAGTCTTGCCTGCCTGACCGGAGAGTTCACTGAGCCTCTGAATGCAGTCTGCCGGGAAAGCTGGTAAACTGGGCATACATTATAAAACTTAAAGTTTACTAATGCCCAACCTCTGTCTCCCCTTCCTTCCCATCACTTATAATCTCTTGTTTTTTCAAGCCTTGAGAAATCTCCAGCTAAGAGGTGTCTTAATTGGTTGTCTTTAAAATAAAGGATGGTCACCTTGACGGCATGACCATCTTTCTATTAGGATAGATGGAAAAAAATCCTGATATCATATTTGACTACACATATTTTCAGATTACTTTTGCAAATATGTTATAACCTGTAACTGTGTATAACCATACATGCAATTTTAAATAAAGAAATATTCCTACTTTGTGCATATTACCAGTAAATACTTTACTGATAAGAATTTAAATGTCAAAACTACAGGCTGACTCTTTCGACTACACACGGTAGACGATAGCTCAATTTCTTCTTAGGGAGAGAGTTTTTTTACAACCTTAGCAATAACTCATGGAAACACTTTATCGCTGCCTGCATTTATATATCCATTCACCTCAGTCACTTAACTGTTATAGCACATGACAATTAGGCCATAAGCTAGACCCTGGGCTTGGCCAGGAACTATTTTTCCCTCTCTGTGAGTAAGATTTTCTCCTACAAAAAAATCTTAGGAGGAAAAGTGATTTGTTAACTAGAATTTTAAGCTCTTCTTGGCCTTTCCCAAACATTAAAGAACAATTCTACATTTTCATTTTAAGAAAAGCATATGCTAGTGATAATAATATTTAACCTGTAAGTAATAAAATCTGAACTAGATGGTGCTCATTAACGCAGCAGTTGTTAATTGGAATGCAGGCTAAATGTGTAATGTGACTTCCTTGTTTGGGCCCCCACAGCCCTTTCCTGTAGCTGGTGCTAGATTGTCTCATTTGCTTCAGTATTTCTCTTTAAACATATTTCATTAGCTCACAACTGGGTGACAGAAAGTAGATGCTTAGGTCACAGTGAAGGGAAAATTCCCTTCCCAGCTGAATTCACCAGACCTCATTTAATGCATCTGGGAAACATGAATTTGCCTGTGATTTCTTTATGTAATGGTGATTCAGTGCTGATTCACATTTGTCTCCTGGCCAGTTATGCATCCTAAGCATCTCTGCACTGTATTTCTGCTCAGTGTCCTGTTTTGGTTACTAGATTAGTGTTCTTTGGAGGATGACCTGGCATTTGCCATATTACATTGCAGCTTTTTGATGAAATCATTCCCTAATGTTTGAGAAGTGCATTCTATTTTCCTTCTACAGCTAGGATTCTCATAACCCCATATGATTAAATATTATATACCAATGTAATGATTATATGCCTACATTTTTCTTCCCAGCATTGATAAAAAAAAATGAC
>JADRCD010209311.1:0-31155 GCA_019843815.1 Montemys delectorum | reverse complement strand
AATCCACCTGCCTCTGCCTCCCAAGTGCTGGGATTAAAGGCGTGTGCCACCACCGCTCGGCCGAATAAACCTTTACTTCTTCTTTTTTCTTTTTTATTGTTCTAGACAGGGTTTCTCTGTATAGCCCTGGCTGTCCTGGAACTCACTCTGTAGACCAGACTGGCCTCGAACTCAGAAATCTGCCTGCCTCTGCCTCCCAAGTGCTGGAATTAAAGGTGTATGCCACCACCAACCAACTCTTTTTTATGTTTTATTAATTTTTTCTGTATTTACATTCCAAATATTGCCCCCTGCTGGTCCAGTTCCTCAACCCATCCCTGCCATGTCTGTCTCTGTTAGTATGCTACCCACAGCAAACAGTAAACCCCCTTCCTGGGGAACCAAGTCAATACAGGATTAGGCCCATCTTGTCCCATGACAGACAAAGCAGTCCTCTACTACATGCCTGCCAGGTGCCTCAGACCAGGCAATATATGATCTTTGGTTGGTGGCCTTAAGTATCTGCTTCTGTCTCAGTCAGATGCTGGTAAAGCCTCTCAGAGGACAACCATAGTAGACTCCTGTATGCAAAGCATCCCTGTCAGGTTTGGTGGCCTAATGGGATGGATCCCAAGTTGGGCTATTCACTGGACACTGGTCAGCCTTTCCTTCAGTCTCTGCTCTATTTTTGTCACTGCATTTCTTTTAGACAATAACAATTCTGGTTTAAATGTTTTGAAGATGGATTGCTGCCCTCATTCCTCCACTGGGGGCTCTGTCTAACAACTGGAAGTGGTTTCTGCCGGTTCCATCTTAGCACTGTTGAGCATTTCAGCAAAGGTCATCCACATTGAAACCTGGGAACCTCTTACATCCCAGGTCTCTAGAACTTTCTAGAAACACCCCCGACCCCCAACCCATGTAGCAGCGTATTTCTATTCATTCTCTCAGTTCTCTGGGCTTCTCATTTGTTTCCACGCATACCTGATCCTGCCCTCATTCTCTCTCCTCCTCCCTCATACACCCACGTCCCTCCTTCACTATACCTCCATTGATTATTTTCTTTCTCCTTCTAAGTGGGATTGCAATAGCCTCACTTAGCCCTTCCTTCTCATTAAACTTTTTATGGTTGTTGGTTGTATTATGGATATTCTGTATTTTTTGGCTATATCCACTTATCAGTGAGTACGTACTACGCATATCCTTTTGGCTCTGGCTTACCTCATTCAGGATGGTATTACCTAGTTCCATTCATTTGTCTGCAAAACTCATGATGTCCTTGTTTATAATTGCTGATTAGTTTTCCATTGGGAAATTGAACCACATTTTCTGTATCCATTATTTGCACGAGGGACATCTTGGTTGTTTCCAGGTTCTGGCTATTGCAAATACGGCTGCTATGTACATAGTGGAACATGTAATCTTGTATGGTGGAGCAACTTTTGGATATATGTCCTGGATTGACATACATGTACCTCCAGGTAGAACTATTTTGAATTTTCTGAGGAATTGCCCGATTGATTTCCAGAGTGTTTATACCAGTTTGCAATCCCACCAGTAATGGAGCAGTGTTTCTCTTTTGCCATATCCTTGCCAGCATGTGCTGTCACTTTAGTTTTTGATCTTAGCCATTCTGATTTATGTAAGGTAGAATCTCAGAGTTGTTTTGAATTACATTTCCCTGATGACTAAGGATGTTGAACATTTCTTTATGTGATTTTTGGCCATTTGAGATTCTTCTGTTGTGAATTCTTTTTTTAGCTCTGTATGCCATTATTTAATTGTGTTATTTTCGTTGTTGTTATCAATGACTTTTTGTTTTTGATCGTTTTATTTATTTATTTATTTATTTATTTATTTATTTATTTATTTATTCTTGACTTCTTTATGTATTTCGGATATTAGCACTCTGTATTAGGGTTAGGGAAGACCTTTCTCCAATTTGTAGGCAGCCTTTATTGCACTTTGGACGGTGTCCTGTGCCTCACAGAAGCTTTTCAGTTTTACAAAGTCCTATTTATCAATTATTGAAATTAGAGCATGAGTCATTGTTAATCTTTTCAAGAAATGTTCCCCTGTGCCAATGCATTCAAGGCTATTTTCCACTTTATCTTATATTAGAGTCAATGTATCTGGTTTTATGTGTAGGTCCTTGATCCACTTGGACTTGAGCTTTGTACAAGAGGAAAAATATGGATCAGTTTGCATTATTCTATTTGCAAACCTTACGTTAGGACAACACCATTTGTTGAAGATCTTTTCTTTTCTCCACTGGATGGTTTTGACTTGTGTCAAGATCAAGTGTCCTTAGGTGTATAGGTTTATTTCTGAGTCTTCTATTCTATTCCACTGATTGACCTGTCTGTCCCTGTGCCAATAAATTTGATTTTTATCGCTATTGCTCTGTAGTAGAGCTTGAGGTCTGGGATGCTACTTCCCACAGGAGTTCTTTTATTGTTGTTGGCTGTCATTATTTCTTTTTCTATATGATGCCTAGATTTGCTATTTCAAAGTCTAGAAAAAACTATGTTGACATTTTGATGGATACTGTATTGAATCTGTAGATTTCCTTTGGCAAGATGTTAATTTTCACTATGTTAATCCTACTGTTCCATGAGTATGGGAGATCTAGATTTTCCAGTTTTGTTGAGTGTAGGCTTAAGTATCACGATCTGAAGATTTATTTAAATTTTCTCATTTTCTGTTGCTGTGTCTCTCTTATCATATCTGATTTTGTTCATGTGGATATTGCCTCTGTGACTTTTAGTTTGGCTAAGGGTATATCAATCTTGTTGATTTTCTCAAAAAAAAAAAAAAAACAGATCTTGGTTTTATTGATTCTTTGTATTATTCTCTTTGTTTTTAATTGTTTGATTTCAGCCCCAAATTTGACTATTTCATGCAGTCTATTCCTCTTGGGGGTGTTTGCTTCTTTTTGCTCTAGAGCTTTCAGGTATGGCATTAAGTTGCTAATATTGGATCTCTCCAATTTCATCATGAACACACTGAGTGGCATAAATTTTTCTATTAACACTGCTTTCATTGTGTGCCATAAGTTTGGGTATGTTGTGCCTTTATTTTCATTGAATTCTAGAAAGTCTTTTATTTCTTTCTTAATGTTTTTCCTTACCAAGTGATCATAGAGTAGAGGGTTCTTCATTTTCCACAAGTATTTGGGATTTCTCTTGTTTTTGTTTTATAAGTCCATGGTGTTCTCATAGATTTCAAGGAAGTATTTCAAGATTTTTCTTTATCTATGGAGGCTTGCTTTGTGTCCAATTATATGGTCATGTTTTGAGGTTTTATGAGGTGCTGAGCAGAAGGTATATTTTCTTGTTTTGGGATGAATTGTTCTGTAGATATCTGTTAAATCTATTTGGTTCATAACTTCTGTTAGTTTCACTGTGTCTCTGTTGAGTTTTTATTTCAATGACTTGCCCATTTGTGAGAGTTGGGTGTTGAATTTTCCCACTATTATTGTGTGAAGTTCAATGTGTGTTTTCAGCTTCAGTCAAGTTTCTTTTACAAATGTGGGTGTCTTTTCATTTGGAGCATAAATGTTCAGAGTTTAGGTTTCCTCTTGGTGGAGTTTTTCTTTGATGAGTATGAAGTGTTCTTCCCCACGTCTTTTGATTTCTTTTGGATCAAAGTCAATTTTAATTGATATTAGAATGGCAACTTCAGTTTGTTTCTTGGGTCCATTTGCTTGGAAAACTTTTTTCCAGGCTTTTACTCTGAGGTAGTATCTGTTATTGTTGCTAGGGTATGTTTCTTGTATGCAGCAGAATGATGGATCCTGTTTACATAACCAGTCTGATACTGTGTGTCCTTATATTGGTGAATAGAGTCTATTGATGTTGAGAGATTTTAAAAACAAATGATATTATTTACAGTTTTTTATTGTTGTTGTTAGAAGTGGTACTATGTTTATGTGTGATTCTCTTCTCTTGTATTTGTTGTGAGATGATTAATTTCTTGTGGTTTTTAGGATGCAGTTACCCTCCTTGTGTTGAAGTTTTCCTTCTTAAATCCTTTGAAGGGTTGAATTAGTATAAAGAGATTGTTTACATTTGGTTTTGTCATGGAATATATTGGTTTCTTCATCTATGGTGATTGAAAGTTTTTCTGGGTATAATAGCCTGAACTGGCATCTGTGGTTCTGTGGTCCATTATGGTCTGCATTATATATACATATACAAATACATACACACACACGCATATGTACACACACACACACATACACACACACACACACACATATATATGTTCTGATAAATATATACATGTGTATATATACATACAAACACTATGTGTATGGGTATGTGTGTTTATATATATGTATATATGTATATATATACATATACATATATATATATATATTTGTTTTATGCATTTAGTGTTTTCATTATTATGTGATGGAAGGATTTTCATTCTGGTCAAATCTATTTGGTGTTTTATAGGCTTTTTGTATGTATGGCCATGTATTTCTTTAGGCTAGGGAAATTTTTTTCTATAGTTTTGTTGAAGATGATTTTTGGTCCTTTGAACTGGGAAACTTCAAGCTCTTCTATTCCTATTATTCATATGTTTGGTCTTTTCAGTGTGTCTCAAACTTACTAGATGTTTGTTAGGAACCTTTTAGACTCTGCATTTTTTTTGACTGATGTATCAGTGTCATGTTTGATAGCTCCTAGGCTGTAGATTCTCTCTTTTATTTCTTGTATTCTATTGGTAATGCTTGCATCTGTAGCTCTTGATCTCTTTCCAAGGTTTTCCATCTCCAGGGATGCCTCCATTTGTAATTTCCTTATTATTTCTATTTTAAGTTTATGACCCAATTTGTTCAATTCCCACACCTGTTTGACTGTATTTTCCTGTATTTCTTTAAAGGAATTATTTATATGCTCCTTAAAGACCTCTATCATCTTCATAAGATGGGATATTTTGTCAGAATCTTGCTCTTCCTGTGTCTTAAAAAATCCAGGGCTTGCTGTGGTAGAAGAACTGGGTTCTGATGATGCCAAATTACAAATCCTTTTTATTGCTTATGTTCTTTTACTTGCCTTTTACCATGAGATTATCTCTGATATTAACTGGCCTTGGTGACTCAGATTGGAGCAGACTCCCTTGGAGATAGGTAGAGCTGTGTGACATGGGTTTGAGTACATACCCTGGGAGGCAGGCAGTACTTTCTCTGGTTAGAGCAGGCCTCCTTTGTCCTTGGTTAATGCAGACCTTCTGGGAGACAGATAGGCTGGGGGCAGAAGGGATAGTACTGCTATTCTGCCAAGGGTGCCAGTGGAGGTACAGATAGGAAAGGCGATGGAGCTCTAGCATAGAGGGATAGATCCCGAGTCTGCTGGGCTTTTAGGGTGTCCCAGCTGGTTGAGGGTATTGGGTCAAGACTCTTACCTTTGTCCCTGGTTAGGGGAGGCCTCCAGGGAGACTGGTAGGCTGCAGGATTGGGGAGAGGGCAGACACACTGGTCTGCCAGGTAGTGATACAGATAGGAAATACCTAACAAATAAATCTTTAACAACAATGGAGGAAAACTTTTTACATCTGTTGGTTTCAGAAAAGTAACATCTGTACTTTTAGTCTAAAATCATTATTGGAAATGATTTTTCTTTTGAAAGACATATTTATCACAGAATTTTGGATACATTGGAAGATTTCAAAATTTATGCTATAATTCAATACAAAACATATATAAAATACTATAAAAATATTGAAACTACATTCTATGAGTCTATGGATTAACAACAAAGCATGATTTGTGTTACACAAGAAATAAACAAGATGATTATAGTTGTAGATGGTGATATAATATCAGTGTATTTAAAATATTGATTTGGAGGGGAAAAACATTCAAATAATCTAATTTACTGGAATGATTGTTTAAAAGGAAAATTACAAATAGCGAAAAGAAAATACTTTTAGTTTTCTGCCTTTCTTAACTATTCTACATTGGCAGATCTTCTGTAGCCTCTTCAATCCTATATTTAAGAAAAGCTTTTACATAGATGTGGTTAAGTCACTATAAATAGAATAACCCAAAATAAAAAAAATTGTTTCATTTTGTATTATATTAATTAGTGATGACCCAGTTGCATTGAAGAAATATTACTGCCTGTTAAATAAATCTTCCTGCCATGGAGGTACACATAAATAAGCCATGTTAATAAATATGACAAAGCTAATATCTGGGCCAAGCTCATTATTATGGACCTGAGTATCAAATAACTAGAAGTATAAAGTCAGGAAAATAGTTTAAGCAAAAATAAAATGGTATGCCAAAACAATATTCCAACACAAAGCAATTTTTAACATACTTTAAGAACTGAATAACAAGGAAAATTTGTCAGAGAAAGAAACTAAAATCTCTAAAACATCTTTCCAAAGTGTCACTTTTGTTCAATATCCATGGATTTCTTTTTCTACTTGACATCTACACATATCAGACCCCATGATGGATTCAGTCAGCTAGAATATACATTTAATAGTTGTTTTAATTAAATGCTACATAAAGCAGGATTGGGATTTCTATTTCGAAGGAGGGGAATGTCCAAATTCACTGAGGTATGTCTACATTACCAGGATATTCTAGAAATAGTGATTCTGATTCCCTTTTCAGACCTGACTGCAAAGCACCACTGTTAGACAGAATGAGGTACAGGATAATTAAGAATAGTTGTGGCAAACAAAGACAAAACCATTGCTCAGTTTTAGACTTGAATATTGTTGTTGAATAAATTTCTCCTGAATTTCACAGAATGTCATATTGTTAGTGTGGGATAACTTGCAGTGGTGAATAGTGAGGAGGAAGGTTACTTATGTCAGTACAAAATTCCAATACTTGTGAGGATGAAAATAAGCAATGCGAACACATTTTTTTTTTATTTAATCACAGGACCTTTATGTTTATCATTTGCCTCCAATTGCATATATCACAGGAAATTAAATTCTTTACATTTCATACTTAAATATGTGTGTCATTGTAGCCTACTGTTATCCCAGGAGAAATGCAAAGAAAGATCCCTTGATATGAATAATTAGTTATAGAAAACAAATTGAACAAAACATTGTTCATATTAAAACATGAATTCTTTTGCCATGTCATGCTACATATTTTAATTTACTAAAAACAAACAAAGAAACAAAGAAAAACTGACAATAGCAATAATAAAAAAGTCTTATTTATTTAAAAAAAAGGTCATAGCTGATATCAGATAATAGCTACAAACTACACCACTATTTCTACCAAGAGCATACTATCAAGGTTTATTCTGATTCAGTAAGTCTATATTTTAGAATGAATATGTGTTATTCCATTCTTAGCAAAAAAAGAAACAAGACATCCCAAACTTATTCATATCTGGAAAATAAAACATATAGGGAAAGTAGGGAAGAGCCTCAAACACATGGACACAGGGGAAAATTTCTTGAACAGAACACCAATAGTTTATGTTCTAGGATAACAATTGAAAATGAGAACTCATAAAATTCAAAAGCTTCTGTAAGGCAAATGACAGTGTCAATAGGACAAAACAGCAACCTACAGATTAGGAAAAGATCTTTACCAACCCTGCATCTGCTAGAAGACTAATATACATAATATACAAAGAATTCCAGAAGTTAGACTGTAGAAAATTAAAAAGGGGTACATTTAAAATGGAGTTCAAAGCTAAATGGAGAATTCTCAAAGGGCTTAGAAGCACTTCAAGAAATGTTCAATTTCCTTACTCATCAAAATGCAAATCAAAATCACCCTGAGATTCTACATCACACCAATCAGAACGGCTAAGTTCCAAAGCACAGATGACAGCACATGCTAGCAAGGATATGGAAAAAGATCAACACTCTTCCATTGCTGGTAGAACTGCAAGCTGATAAAACCACTTTGAAAATCAATCTGATGGCTCCTGAGAAAATTATAAATAGTTCTACCTGAAGACCCAGCTATACCACTCCTGCACTTATACCCAAAGATGCTCCATCATCTAACAAGGATACATGCCCCACTATGTTCACAGCAGCCTTATTTATAATAGCCAGAAGCTGAAACCAATCCAGATGTCCCTCAGTGGAAGAATGGATACAGAAAATGTGGTACATATTCACAATGGAGTACTACAGAGCTATTAAAAACAATGACTTCATAAAATTCTTAGACAAATGGATGGAACTAGAGAATATCATCCTGAGTGAGGTAATCCAGACACAAAAGAACACATATGGTATGTACTCACCGATAAGTAGATATTAGCCCAAAACCTCACAATGCCCACAATACAACCCCCACGGACCATATGAAGTGTAGGAGGAAGAAACAGCAATACCAGGGTGTGGATACTTCAGTCTTGAATTGAGGGGGGAAATAGGATATCTCTGGAGGTGGTGGGAAGGGCCCTGGGAGGAAGAGAGAAGGGAGAAGAAATAATTGGGGAGAGAATTAGGTACTGGGGGTTCAGGAAAGAGATACAGAGGGTTAGAATGTAGAATAAAAATATGTAACAGTGGGGGATGAGAAACCTCAGATAGCCAAAGGGGGGTCCCAAACACCAAGGAAGCAAGAGACTCCTAGGAACCAAAGGGATGACTTAAGCTGGAGTATGCAGAGAAGGGAAGATAGAACTTGTAGAGACTACCTCCATTAGATAGGGACTGCCCTTGGTCGAGGGACAGGGCCCCCTCCCCATCTCAGTTTTTACCCCAGAAATGTTCCTGTCCAAAGGAAAGACAGGGACAAAAAAAAAAAAAAAAAAAAAGGAGCAGGGAATAAAGGAATGGCCATCAGGGATTGCCCTACCTTGGGATCTATCCTGTCTTCAGACATCAAACCCTGACACTGTTGTTGTTGCCAAGAGGTCTTGCTGACAGGAACTTGGTGTGGTTGTTCTTTGGGATATTCTGCCAGCAACTGACCAATGCAGATGTGGATGCAACCATCAGGCTGACCTTGGGGACCCTGGTAGGGGAGCTAATGGAAGGACTGGAGGAGCAGAGGGAGACTGCAACCCCATAGGAAGAGTAACGTCAGCTGGCTGGAGCAACCAGTCCTCCCAAGGACTAGACCATCAACCAAGGAGTGAACAGGGAGGGGTCCATGGCTACAGATACATATGTATCAGAGGATTGCCTTGTCTGACAGCAATGGGAAGGAAGGCCCTTGGTCCTGTGGAGGTTTGAAGTTCCAGCATAGGGAAATGCTGGAGCGATGGGGCAGGAGAGTGTGTGTGGTTGGGGGAGCACCCTCATAGAGGCGAAGTATAGGGAGGAGAGGGCCATTGTGGGATGGGAGGTTTGTGGATGTAACCAGGAAGTGGGATATCATTTGAGATGTATGTAAACAAATAGAATGATTAAAAAGGCAGGTAAAGCTCATTTGGAAAACTGTCCACATGAGGAAATTACATAAAATATCGAGTGACACTGTTGATATAAAAAGATTGATTCAGAGAAAGAATTAAATAATAGAGAATAGGTGTTCTTGAGTTAACCAAATTTCCAAAGAAATTACAGGAAAAATAATGGATGATTTCACTTGCTTCTAAACATTCTTTTATGCATAAGTCATGTCACTGATATAGTAATTTTGGCAGATCATTTAAAGAAAAGTATATCTCCAGTCTTGTTGTATTTTAAGTCTAATTATGTTAATAAGACCTCCAAAAATATTATAGGTCCAAGTCCAAGTACAGTCGTGTGTGTCAGGGTGCAGCTTAGCATGAAAATTGTCAGTTCTTTGTAGTGTTAAGAATAGACACATAGATACATATGCATATATATTTTTTATTATGATTCTTTTCTGTTTTTGAAATAAACAATAAAACCAGCAAGTAGAATTCAATACTATCTTTTGCCATCTTCAATATTACACTTTCATCATTTACTGAAATACTTGTTCTATTTTCTTCCTCTCTGCCTAGTGCTCAAATTTAATCAATACTGATTCCAAATGTAACAGAAGAGAACATTTATTTTCACTTTAATTCAGATAGAAAACAACATTCTAGTTGTGTATGTGTGTGTCTGCACTTGTGAGTGAGTATAAGAGAAAGGGGGATGAGGAGAATGGAGGAGAGAGAGAGAATGCAAATTTTCTACCATTTTAACACTGAAACAACAGGAAAAATTACAGAGTAACACAATCCAAATACTTTTTTTTTCTTGGTTTTTCGAGACAGGGTTTCTCTGTATAGCCCTGGCTTTCCTAGAACTCACTCTGTAGACCAGGCTGGCCTCGAACTCAGAAATCCGCCTGCCTCTGCCTCCCAAGTGCTGGGATTAAATGTGTGCGCCACCACCGCCCGGCCCCAAATACTTTTCTAGTCCTCAGCATCAGTGCCTTTTCATTGTTCCACTGACCATTAGAACTTGATCCCTTGATCCAGTGCACACCTGTATTTCACTTGCTCTACTGCTGTGATATTAATGTTCCCAGTGCTGTGACACTTTAATACAGCTCCTCCTGTTAGAGTGTCTCTCAACAATAAAAGTAGTTTGTTACTACTTCATAGCTGTACTTTTGCTACTGTTATTAATTGTAATGTAAATACCTCATTACAGGATATCTGATGTGCGACTCATTTGAAAGGATCACTGAAATCCCAAGTGATCATGACCCACATGTTGAGAACTGCTGTTTTACAGGCATTGTAGTTTAGAGAAATTTCCAACTAAGCAGGTACTGATTCTTATGCTTTCTCTAACATCCTTTGACTCCCACCTTGAATATTCTAAAAAAGATTTCAGCTTAGGCACTACTCTGAGAGTCCATTCCCAATCCACAAAACCCAACTTTTCTGGTATCGAAGCTCAGCAATTTCTAACCGTAATTTGTACTTTACTATTGTATCAAGCATATGAAGCTAGAGATCCTTCATTAAGACACCCTCAATGTCTTCTTAGAGAACAGAAATCAATAGTTAAAATTTTATTGCCCTGTTCACTTACTCTTTGTCTCATTTTTCAAATGTCTTAGAAATGAAGTAAGGGGGAGTGGCATTTTCTTTTCCCTATGCCTTACATTTCTTTCCTGTTGCTATAATAAAATATTTTGGCAAAAGCAACTTTATGGAGAAAGGGATTAATTACATCACATATACAGTGCATACTAAAAATTTTCCTCCGTTGCAGCATCAGCAGTTTCATCAGTATTTGTAATAAATGGGAGTCTAAAGTTTGACATCTTATTTATTAACAATTTATTTATAGTTTTAAAAATTCACACATCTCATTACATTTACTCTTTATTTACTGAATTCATTGTGACATGGAACATCATACTTTGACTATGATGGTTAAAGGATTCATGTAAGTGTTTATAGTCTCAAGATCTGCCAATGAAAACTCAGTAGAGGATTTTGTCTAGCATTTTATTTCTCTTTTATCTTTTATTGGCCTTTTTTTATTTACATTTCAAATGTTACCCCCTCTCCAGTGCCATCCCCCCTCCTCTGACTCTATGCTCCCCTACTAATCCACCCATTCCCACCTTCCTGCCTAGCATTCCTGAATCACTGGAGAATCAAGCTTTCACATGACCGAGGCCTCTCCTTGCATTAATGCCAGACAAGGTCATTCTGTGCTACATATGCAGCTGGAGCCATGTGTATTCTTTGGTTGGTGGTTTAGCCCCTGGGAGCTCTGGGGATTCTGGATGGTTGATACTTTTGTTCTTCCTATGAGGCTGCAAACCCCTTCAGCTCCTTCAGTCCTTTCTCTAATTCCTCCATTGGGGTTCCTGTGCTCAGTCCAAGGGTTGGCTGCGAGCATCTGCCTCTGTTTTTGTAAGGCTCTCCAGGGCATCTCAGGAGACAGCTATATCAGGCTCCTTTCAGCAAGCATTTCTTGGTTTGATTCCTGTATATGGGATGACTTCCCAGGTGGGACAGTCTCTGGATTGCCTTTCCTTCAGTCTCTACTCTACACTTTGTCTCCATATACTTCTTTTGTGGAATGTGTGTTTGCTTAGTTCTTTGAAAGTCTTTCTCTCCTATGTTGCTTCATGGTGACAGTACACAGTGAAGCAAGTGATCATGTTTCAGAGAGAAAGTCAGATATGTAGTTGATGAGAGAGTCAAGTCATCAAAAGCTTATTGGTGAGTACATGTTTTTTAAATTAGTATTAGTGTAGGGGAATGCCAGGGCCAATAAGTGGGAGAGGGTGGGGTGGCAGGCATGGGGAGGGGGAAGGCAAAAGGGGTTTGTTCTTGTTTTTGTTTGTTTGTTTTCTGGGAAAGGGAAAATTTGCATGTAAATAAAGAAAATAATAAAAAAATAAAATAAATTAGTATTAACACAATCCCTTCAAATGATATAAATTACCAGGTTTCTCATTCTTGAAGATTCCATCTGTACCTGTATTAGTAGAAATAAATAAATAAATAAATAAATAAATAAATAAAAGATTCCCAATATCTTTGAAAATAAACTGTAGAAAAAGAAAATTAGAACATATATTCTGTTTTCCTTTTCTTTTTGATTGTTTTTTATTTTAATGTCCATAAAATTTACATGTTTTTAGAATATATTTTAAGAAAACTTGAACAGTAATTTGATCTATTTCCATGGCAACTATCAGCATGAGTATCTGATTTTTCCCTTAGAAATATTTCTGAATCATTTAATCCTTGATGATACTTCATTTGGTAACTGTAAACTCATATAAATTTTAGTGTTTAAATTACTTTACATATTATCTATGACAAAAGGAAAACATAAAGAAAAATAAACAAGACTATTAATTACCTCACAATCCAGGAAGCTACCATGTTGGTTAGCAATTTTATATTCCCATATAATACCATGAAGTAACTAACTATGAAGATTTTCCATTATTAGTATAAGAATTTTTCTCAAAATTATTCCTATTATAAATAAATTGGGACTAGTGAAATTGTGAAATAATGCCTTTATTAGAGATTTTATTCTATTAAAACAAAGCCGACAGTGAAAAAAATAATGTCCAACAGTACATAAAATAAAATTGTTACCATAGCAACCACATGTTATCACATATTTTTCGTTCTTATTGTGCTAATGATGATTACACAGAGAAAAATGAATAATTTACTTAAGATAACAATTTAATGCCAATAGTACATCAATTTCTTCCTTAAATATCTGTGACCCTTTAGATTTTATTTTATAAGCACCTTCCTTTTTCACAAAAGAATAATGGAATTAAGGGAATACATCTGTGATGTATTCTTGTACTCTCCACAGACATAAAAAAATTTAAAATCAAAAACTTAGATAACTCATGGTATGTGTATGTGTTTGTGTGTGTGTGTCACTACATCTCAAATATCTCAAGGAACTTCCATCTGTTACTTTTATACTTACTATTATGTGGTTTTCTTGTATAATTGTATGATTTGTTAAAGTAGAATGGCCTATTTACCTTGAAACCTACAATTTCAGTTTAATATTGGTAAAATTTTCAAATTTAAAAACTAATATAATCAAATGCAGAAAAATTATTAATTGTATGATGTATGTATGTTGTAATAAAACAGTTAATTTTTACTGTCCAGGTATTTTAACTAAACTTTAAATAAATTTGATTTTCCAATTACTGTTCATTTTATGTTCTTAAGAAAAATTATATAAAATTAATTTAAAATCATTAATATTAATTTATGTATGGAAATGCATATCTTCCCGATATAGTTTATATATTTTATACCATTACCTATATAGGAAAAGACAATTTGTAATTGAACATTCTCATATTGAGTTGTTTAAATATATTTAGGATATAAAATTGGTTTAAAGTATTTGAAGAATGAAGGGATATTTACCTTTGAGGCTTTAATGACATTTTCAACAGTATAGAAACCCTAAATATTCTTGAGTGAGCAAGATTTTTCCCTGTAAATCAAAACAATATTTCTATTTGATGCTGTGTGTGACAGTATGTCATTTAGGGTGCAGTGACTTTTCAAGGAAGTTGCTAGAACTGTTCAGTTTACATGAAGCTAGAAGATCTTTGTCTCAGTCCAGTGGCTAATAAAGTGACAGTGTGAAGAAATATTGAAGAAAAATAACTCTGAAAATGCAACTTTGAAATCATACTTTCCTATTGCTCCTACTGTATGCCAGAGTGCAGATCACCAAACCTCATCTTCTCTGTCCTGAGCTTCCTTTTATTTATTTGTTTTTGTCTTGCTAATCCTTGAAGGCGTACTTAATTCTTTAATCACAATATGCATGGCCAGCTTAAAGAGCTGATCACAGGCTCTTATGTTCTTCATAATTCTGTGACCTTTAAAGACTCGTAAGCTACAAGGAAAATAAAAATGCCTTGCAAACAACTAGAAGGATGAGAGTTACCAAATAAGCCTCTGTGATGGTTTGAATAGGTATAGCCCCATAGATTCATGTGTTTCAATGCTTGGCCCATAGAGAGTGGCACTGATAGTAGATGTGTGTGGCCTTGTTGGAGTAAGTGCTTTGAGGTCTCATATATGCTCAAGCTCCTCCTATTGGTATCCAGTCTCCTCTGGTTGCCCTGATCTGGCTGATCAAGATGTACCCTTGGCTCTGCCAGCACTATATGTGCCTGAAAACTGCCATGTTTCCCTTCATGATGATAAGGACTCTTTTAAAAATTTATTCTTTAATATTGTTTTACAGGCCAGAATTTAGCCCATTCCTGGTCCACCCTCCGACCGTTCCTCATCAAATGCCCCTCCCCTGCCTCCAAGAGGATGTCCCCTCCCCTCCCCCCCCACTCTAGAAGACATGATTTCTCCCTGAGGCCTCAAGTTTCCTAAGGGTTAGGTGCATCTTCTCTGCTTGAGTCCAGACACTAGAGCCTTCTGTTGTATATGTGTTGGGGGCCTATATCAGTTGGTGACTCAGTTTCTGAGAGATCTCAGGGGTCCAGACTAGTTGAGACTGTTGGTCTTCCTTTTAGGGTCACCCTCCTTTTCCTTAATTCAACCAGAAATAAACAGTGTCTTTCCATTGGTTGAGTGTAAATATCTGAATCTGACTCTGTCAGCTGTTTGTTGGGTCTTTTGGAGGAAAGTTTTGTCAGGTCACTTTTGTGAGCACATCATAGCATCAGTAATAGTATCAGGCCTTGGATTCTCTCCTTGAGCTGGATCCCAATTTGGCCCTGTCAGTGGACCTCCTTTTCCTTCAGGCTCTTATCCATTTTTGTCCCTTTAGTTCTTCTGGACAGGAACAATTCTGGGTCAGAGTTTTTGACTGTGTGATGGAAACTCCATCCCTCCACTTGATACCATGTCTTTCAACCATGTCTTCCCTCCAGTAGAAAGCTCTACAAGTTCTCTTTCCTCGCTGTCGGGAATTTCATCTAAGGTCCTTCCTTTTGAGTCCTGACCTAGCCTGTCTAACCGACTAGGTCCTCTGGTAAATCCTAGAGGGTCCTTCTACCTGCTACCTCTTGAGATTGACTGTTTCCATTTTTTTCTGCTGGCTTTCAGTATTCTTCCCCATTCTCTATACCTGATCATGTTCCACTATTACCCTTCTCCTCTTTTGCACCCAGATTCCTCCTTCCCATTTTCCTCCTGTCGCATGATTGCTTTCTTTTTAATCGCAGGTAGGAGTGAAGCATCATTACTTGGGCCCTTCAGCCTGTTAATCTTCTTGAGTTCTGTGGATAGTATCCTGGGCATTCTTTACTTTTTTACTAATATCCACTTACTAGTGAGTACCTCTATGCGTGTTCTTTTGTGTCTGAGTTACCTTACTCAAGATAATATTTTCTAGCTACACCCATTTGCCTGTAAAACTCATGTCCTTATTTTTAATAGCTGAGTAGTATTCCATTGTGTACATGAACCTGGACCGCATTTTCTGTAACCAATCTTCTGTCTTGGGACATCTGGGTTGTTTCTAGATTCTGGCTATCAAAAATAAGGCTACTATGAACATAGTGGAACATGTGCCCTTGTG
The DNA here is from genome assembly GCA_019843815.1 of Montemys delectorum. Classification (NCBI taxonomy): domain Eukaryota; kingdom Metazoa; phylum Chordata; class Mammalia; order Rodentia; family Muridae; genus Montemys; species Montemys delectorum. The sequence goes on along the minus strand of JADRCD010209311.1, from coordinate 15,240 downwards.
GCATGGTGGAGCATCTTTTGGGCATATGCTCAAGAGTGGTATAGCAGGGTCTTCAGGTAGATCTATTTCCAATTTTCTGAGGAACCTCCAGATTGATTTCCAGCATAGTTGTCCCAGTTTGCAATCCCAACAGAAATGGAGGAGTGTTCCTCTTTCTCCACATCCTTGCCAACATGTGCTGTCAACTGAGGTTTTGATCTTAGACTGTGATTGGTATAAGGTAGAATCTCAGGGTTGTTTTGATTTGAATTTCCTGGATCACTAAGGACTTTGAATACTTCTTTGAGTGCTTCTCAGTCATTCAAAATTCCTCTGTTCTGAATTCTTGGTTTAGTTCTGTACTCCATTTATTGACTAGATTGTTTGTATTTTTTCCCTTTTATATTATATTTTCATTATTTAAATTTCAAATGTTATCCCCTTTTCAGGTCTCCCCTGTGGAAACCTCGATCCCATCTCTCCCTACCACTGCATCTATGAGGGTGCTCTCCCTACCACTAACTCACTCCCACATTGCTGCCCCTTTGGGATGTCCCTACTCTAGGGCATCTAACCCCATCCGGCCCAAGGGCTGCTCCTCCCACTGATGTTAAAGAAGGCCATCCTCTGCCACTCATGTGGCTAGAGCCATGGGACCCTCCATTAGTACTTTTTGGTAGGTGGTTCAGTCCACAGGAGCTCCAAGGCGTCTGGCCAGTTGACACTGTTGCTTTCTCCATGGGGCATCAAAACCTGTTACCTCCCACTTCCCCTCAGCCATTGGACTTCTGGCAGTCTCTGCTTGAAGGCTACCACTTGGGGAGCTGGGTCAGATGTAGACTGTCGGTTTGTCTTTGAAAAAGCCGCCTGAGCAAGCCCACCGACTGAAGATCTTCCGAACCTGGGGACCTTGGCACCTGAACCTTTTTTGTAGTATGCAAATATCACGTAATCTAGAGATTTGGTTTCGGTTTCTTCTGTGACTATAAAAACCCTGGCTTATTCTAAGTAAAGTGAAGCCTTGATTGGGACACAATTTGGCTTAGTGATTTCTCTTTGCATTTCGAACCCTCTATTTCAGGTCCCTTGTTCCCTCCTGGCTGAAAGAACCCAGTTTGTGAAACTGCAGGCAGTTTCAAAAACCCCTCAGCTCTGTAAGTCCGTTCTCCAACTTATCCCTCAGGGACCCCACAGGTAGTCCAATGGTTGTGTGCAATCATCCACCTCTGTATTTGACAGAGCCTCTCAGGATACAGCCATATCAGCCTCCCATCAGCAAGCACTTCACAACATCTTCAATAGGATCCAGGTTTGGCAACTGTATATGGAATAGATTCCCAGGTGGTACAGTCTCTGGATGGCCTTTCCTTCAGTCTCTGCTCCACACTTTGACTCCATATTTCTTCCCATGAGTATTTCCCCCTTCTAAGAAGCAGGGAAGCATTCACACTTTGGTCTTCCTTTTTTTTTTTTTTTTTTTTTTTAGCTTCATATGGTGTTTGATTTGTACCTTGGATATTCCAAACTTTTGGGCTAATATCCACTTATCAGTGAGTGCATAATGTGTGTGTGTCCCTCATTCAGGAAGATATTTTCTAGTTCCTTCATTTGCCTGGAATTTCATGATATCATTGTTTTTAGTAGCAGAGTAGTATGCCATTGCATAAATGTACCACATTTTCTGTAGCCATTCCTCTCTTGAGGGACATCTGGGTTGTTTCTAACTTTTTGACTATTATAAATGTGGTTGCTATAAATATAGTGGAGCATGTGTCCTTATCATATATTGGAGTATCTTCTGGGTATATGTCCAGGAGTGGTATAATTGGGTCCTCAGGTAGTAGTACATATAATTTTCTGAGGAACCACCAGACTGATTTTCAGAGTGTTTGAGCCAGCTTGCAATCCCACCAGCAATTATGGAGGGTTGCTCTTTCTCCACATCCACATCCACACCCACATCCACATCCACATCCACATCCACAGACATCATTTGTTGTCACCTGAGGTTTTGATCGTAGCCATTCTGACTGGTGTGAAGTGCAATCTCAGGGTTGCTTTGATTTGCATTTCCCTAATGACTAAGGATGTTGAACATTTCTTTAGGTGCTTCATAGCCATTTAATTTTCCTCAGTTGAGAATTCTTTGTTTAGCTCTGTTCCCCATTTTTAATAGGGTTATTTGGTTCTCTTGAGTCTAACTTCTTGAGTTCTTTGTATATATTGGATATTAGCCCTCTATAGGATATACATTTGGTAACGATCTTTCCCCAATATCTTGGTTGCTGTTTTGTCCTTTTGATGTGTTCTTTACCTTATAGAAGCATTGCAATTTTATGAGGTCCCATTTGTCAATTCTCATTAAAAGCCATTAGTGTTCTCTTCAGGAACTTTTCCACAATACCCTGTGTTCAAGCCTTTTCCCTACTTCTATTCTATTAGATTCAGGGTTTCTTGGTTATTTTTTTTATTAGATATTTTCTTTACTTACATGTCATATGATATCTCCTTTCCCAGTTTCCCCTCCAATAAAAAAAGAAAAAATAAAATAAAATAAAATAAAAAACCAAAAACAAATAAACAAACAAAACCTGTTTCCTCCCCCTGCTCACCAACTCACTCTCTCTTGCTTCCTGGCCCTGGCATTCCACTACACTGAGGCAAAGAACATTCACAGGGCCAAGGGCCTCTCCTCCCATTGATGACCAACTAGGCCGTGTTTTGCCACATATGCAGCTGGAGCCATGAGTCCCACCATGTGTGCTCTGTGGTTCATGGTTTAGTCCCTGGGAGCTCTGAGGGTACTAGGTAGTTCATAATGTTGTTCGTCCTAAGGAGCTGCAAACACTTCAGCTCCTTGAGTCTTTTCTCTAGCTAACTTCTTTGGGGACCCTGTACTCAGTCCAATGGATGGCTGTGAGCCTCTACTTTTGTATTAGTTAGGTACTATCAGAGCCTCTCAGTAGACAGCTATATCAGGCTCCTGTCAGCGAGCACTTGCAGGCATCCAGAATAGTGTCTGGATTGGATGATTGAAAATGGGAAGGATTCTCAGGTGGAGCAGTCTCTGGGTTGTCCTTCCTGCAGTCTCTGCTTCATAATTTGGCTATACAATTCCTTCCATGGGTATTTTGTTCCACCTTTTAAGAAGGAATGAAGTATCCACACTTTGATCTTCTTTCTTCTTGTGTTTGTGGATTTTACTTTGTGTATTCCGATCTTCTGGGATAATATCCACTTATCAGAGAATGCATACCATCTGTGTCCTTTTGTGATTGGGTTACCTCACTCTGGACGATATTCTCTAGATCCATCCATTTCCTAAAGAATTTAATATATTCATTGCTTTTAGTAGCTGAATATTACTCCATTGTGTAAATGTACCACGTTTTCTGTATCCATTCCTCTATGAGGGATATCTGGGTTGTTTTCAGTTTCCAGCTGTTATAAATAAGGCTGTTAGGAACATAATAGAGCATGTGTCCATATTACATGTGGGAGATTCTTCTGGGTATATGCCCAGGAGTGGTATAGCTGGGTCCTCTGGTAGTATTATGTCCAATTTCCTGTAGAACCACCAAACTGATTTCCAGAGTGGTGGTACCAGCTTGCAATCCCACCAGCAATGAAGGAGTGTTCCTCTTTCTCCACAACCTCTCCAGCATCTGCACTCTCTGATAAGTGGATATTAGCCCAGAAGCTCAGAATACCCAAAATACAATCCACAAATCACAAGAAACCCAAGAAGAAGGAAGACCAAAGTGTGGATACTTCATTCCTTTTTAAAAGGGGGAATAAAATACCCATGGAAGGAGTTGCAGAGACAAATTATGTGACAGAGACTGAAAGAAGGACAATCCAGAGACTGTACCACCTGGGAATCCTTCCCATATTCAATCATCAATCCCAGACACTATTGTGGATAGCAGGAATTGCTGGCTGACAGGAACCTTATATAGCTGTCTCCTGAGAGGCTCTGCCAGTCTCCGACTAATATAGAAGTAGAGGCTCACAGCCATCAATTGGACTGATCACAGGGTTCCCAATGAAGGAGCTAAAGAAAGTATCCAAGGAGCTGAAGGGGTTGTAGCTTAGGATGAACAACAATATGAACTAAGTAACCTCAGAACTCCCAGGGACTAAAACACCAACCAAACAGTACACATGGTGAGACTCATGGGTCCAGCAATATATGTATAGCAGAGGATGGCCAAGTTGGTCATCAACGTGAGGAGAAACCCTTGGTCCTGTGAAGGTTCTATGTCCCAGTTTAGGGGAATGCCAGGGCCAGGAAGCAGGAGAGGTTGAGTTGGTGAGCAGGGGTAGGGGGAAAGGAACATATTTTTTTTTTAGAGGGGAAACCAGGAAACTAGATACCATTTGAAATGTAAATAAAGAAAATATCTAATAAAAATAAAATAAGAAACACTCATACTTGAAAATATCAATATGGTATAATTATATAGACTGAACTTGTTGTACATAAGTATTTAGGAACACACACACACACCCACACACAAACACAGAGCCACACACAACTAATGAAATAAGGGACCATAAGAAACCAAGGAAAGGTATATAATTGAGTTCACAGAGAGCAAAGGAAAGGGTAATGATGTAATTATATTACAATGTCAAAATAAAAAAATAAACATTTATAAACATATAGCCAATATTGCCTAATTCTTTCTAGACAAATTTTGCATACCAATGGCAATACTAAGAACAGTAAAAAAGAAAAATGTATTCTGTGCCCTAAGTGTTTTAACTGAGGCAAGCTGAGAGTGGAGAGTGATAGTGGCAGATCCCAGTTAATATTGGAGGCTACAAAATGTTCCGTGGAATAACCTAAGGTAGACAGATACAGAAAGTATGCCATTCACACCATGAAAGTCAGAAACGATGAAGTAGAAAGATCAAGGTAGAAAGAAATTCAAAGAGTGACACACTATTTGAAATAACTTGAAATCTAATGGATATAACCTTGATTGTGTTACCTCAATGTTCAAGGAGAGCATACAGTATTTAAGAACAAGGCAGGATGTACTTTTGCTCTTGCATTCAATGATATAGCTGCAGACTAATTATAACAACTAGTGAAATATGTGTTTTTCCATTTATTTATGTCGATGGACATCATTTTGATTTAAGATACTATAGTTATCTCTTGATCCTGAGCAATCAAATGATCCAAATGATTTCAGTTGTAATCATTTTGATTTAAGATACAATGGTTATCGCTTCAAATTCTGAGCAATGAAATAATCCAAATGATTTCAGTTGTAAATTTAAATGTAAAAGGTAAAGAGATATTAATTATTGGGATATTTATTTAATTAAGCTTAAGTTTTCAAGCCCTTATGGAAACTGGAAAATTTTAAGGTAGAAGCAAATAAGTTTCTTTATATACATATTTTCTATTATGTGGTTTAATACTTGATAAAGTACTTAAAGATGAAATCTTTGGAAAAATAAAGTTAAGAGACACTTATGCTTCAACCATGACAATAGGGGTGGTTCTTATATCTTGATGGCTTTTAAGTTTTGTATTCCTTTTAAAAATAAGTTAAGATACATCAATCAAAACATAACAACTAAGCTTCTTTTCCCTTTTGATTACATAGTGCTGCACATTGCTGCTATCATTCGGTTACTTATGAGCCGATCACATGTCTAAAACTCCATTCCATTTGGATGACTTTGGTGACTGTGTCTCATATGCTCATCACAAGACAAGCTTTAATTTACTGACCACCATTAACCCTGAATCTCTTTCCTCAGTTCTTTCTTTATTTCTCATTTTTTCCAGTTCACATATTTTTCAATCTATTAAACCAAAACTGTTGATGAAAGAGTTTTAAACTGAGATAGAATCATTGTTCCAGACCATCTACGTTGCATATCAGTGTTTCGGAAATAAGCACTTTGATTTTAGTCTGAATTGTAGAGGAAAATATCACTCAGAAGAGTAAAGATCTCCAAGAAGGTACACAGTAGAAGTCGGAAGAAATATAATCAGTAATAATGATCTGTATTTACTCAAGTAAAGAAACTTTCCAAGAAATAAGAAAGTAATTTAATGATTCTTTATTACTTGTCAGAGACTTTTTAGTATCAAGGGTTATATATTTGTAACTTCATATGGGAGACACAGAAAAGGTTCTGAGGAAGATAACATCTGTGGGGATAACGCTAGGATGTTATTCAAAGGAGAGAGACAACATGCTTAATGGCTTCAGCAGAGGCACCAATCATTCAAAAAATAACTTATACCTTGCCAGTGTAAGGGCACTTTGATTTTCTTTTAAAATGTACCTATTTGTTTCTATAGGGATCACACACATCTTTTGTGCATCTTTACAAACATCTATTTGTGTTCATTTGCAAACTGTATGTGTGTGTCTATGTGTGTGTGTTTCAGCTCCTACAAATTCTTTTTCAGATACATTTGTGCTGATTATTCCTCAACAAATTTGAGTTTACATATTCTCCTGGAAAATGAGTGGAGCTTCAAAATTATGTAATGTAGGTTCATGATTTTTTTACTTTAATTGTCAACTTAACACACCTTAAAATAACTTGGAAAGAGATTTTCTTCCAGAACAAATATCATGTTACTATATGAATTGATGCAAGGCCTGCAGTGTTACTCAACTATGCAATTATAGCACAAGGTCACTCATTATTTATATGTGAATGAGTGATATTTTCATAAAACATTATTTACCAGAACAAGAGATGTTTTGCTTTTAGATCATGTTTGATGCCACCTATGCAAAATAACTGTTATTTACTTTTTAGCTTTGCTTCAGGTACATTTCAGGTTTTAGATGCTTTAGTTTTATTTATTGAACATGGTATTCAGAAGGCAATGAAACAGCAGCATCATTTAGCAAACTAATGATAAAAGCTTCCTCAGTATGGTTTATAACCTACCTAGTAGTGGTCTTGCAGCAGGTTTATAAAAGTTAAGCATGAGTTCCTTACTACACAATTACCTTCAAAATTAATTTGAATAGTCAATTAACCCATCAAGAGTCTTGCAGTTCATCAAGAGAGCATATCCTTTATTATGGGTTGATGTTGTAACACCAAGGATTCAAAGCTGAGTATGTAATGTCCATGTTTTTTAAATGCTAAAATTCTGCATATAATCTTCATACAACTTTTTAAATTACTTAATTCTAAGTTGGAAAAAATGTACTACATTTGGATTATTATGTCTTCAAATGCAGAAAAGTATTTCTTCCATCCCTACTAGCCAAATGCTTCATATTTGCATCTTACCTTTTTTTCTAAATAAGTATATTAATTAACAGTTTATCAGTCATACAGTAATATACAAAACAGGCCAGTTTAATAAGTCCACCAGATCCTTACATTATGCTGGACTAGTTTATGACAGTGAAGTTTTAACACCTAATAAAGGATAAATAGTGCTGGTTCAAACTGGCTATCTCTCTTTTAAAAGAAGAAGACTTGATTTATACCTTACAACTGTAAAAGCATTAAATTGAGAAATACCATAAATCTAAAAGAATAGCTTAAATTATCACAAAACTCATAGACAAAATATATTTGTGTAATCTAAAATAAAGTTTATTAAAATGTTATCAGATTCTTAAATAAAATTATTTAATAATGATATTAAAATGTTTGGAATCTTAATCATGGTGGATCTGTTAACTTTCAATAGTAGCAATGCTGTGTATTTTGCATTCAATATCTCTTGGTTCCACATTCACAAATTTAAACAAGTACAGATGAAAATATTTCATAGAAGTTATTTATATTTTTTAGACACACTTTATGTGTCTGGATTCTCCATATAAATAAAAAAGTGAAGCACACTTTTTTTCATATAATTTATATGTAGGTTGTATTAACAACCTAAAGTGTGATTTAAAGACTAATGGTGAAATTACCTAAGTAACATGCTAACATTAAGTAACATGCTAACATTAAACCATTAATAACTTGTACCCGAACAACTAGTGAATATAGGTGAAAATGAAGATATTGAGAAATATTGAGAAAATGACTTCTAAAGCTAATCTTATGGGATAGTATGAGTTAGCTAATCTTTATAGCTATTCTTTTTTATGTTTGTTTTGTTTTGTGTTTTATTTTTTTGTTTTTGTTTTTCAAGATAGGGTTTCTCTGTTTAGCCCTGACTGTCCTGGAACTCACTCTGTAGACCAGGCTGGCCTCGAACTCAGACATCTGCCTGCCTCTGCCTCCCAATTGCTGGGATTAAAGGCGTTTGCCACCATTACCCAGCTATAGTTATTCTTCAGATTTTAGTATATTTTTAATTATATTTTTGACATTAGAATATAACAAAATTTTTCTTTCCATTTCCTCCTTTTTACATCTCCTTTAATTTTTCCTTGCTCTCTTTCTAATACATATCATCTTTTTTTTCATTATTATTTGGAATATGTAATATATTGAAAATGAATTTAATTGTGAAAATAACAAATATTAGTATTTGAGGATATTAAGTACTAAAATTGATATGGAGTGAATTCATGCATTATTGAATAGAATGGACAATATTGTGATTTTTTTAACTTCCTGTCATCATTCCCAGCTAAACATGTACAGCTCATGAATCAAAATTTAATATTTATACTCACTGAAAGACCAAATCAGAACAGAGTAAGCACAGTTTTATGAATGATAATTAAATAATCCAATGAGTCCCACAAACTTTCTCCCATGCATAAAATCATAAAGTTTTATGCCTCTGACATATGAGGTTATAATGACAGAGCATTTTCTTTTAAAGATAGAATATACAGCTGGAGCCATGAGTCCCACCATGTGTACTCTTTGGTTGGCGGAGGATGGCCTAGTCGGTCATCAATGGGAGGAAAGGGCTTTGATCCTGTGAAGGTCCTATGTCTCAGTGTAGGGGAATGCCAGGGCCAGGAAGAAGGAGAGGATGGGTTGGTGAACAGGGTGAGGGGGCAGGGTGTAATCGCCAACGGCTACATGTATGAAAATGTTTTCTGGAATGGGGTCAAGGTCCTGAATAATTTTGGGGTGCCAAAATTATTTGTAAAAATAATTTTGTAAAAATTAGACTAACATATGATGTGTTTTCAGTCTGCCATCTTTCATTCAATTCACTTTGGTAAAAGCAAAATCAGGTAGATAGGTAAAACAAAACCCCTCCCCCAAGTTTGTGAGCAACTTGGCCCAATCAGCAACTTATTCTTCAGTCTCTGGAGGCAGGACTTCTGGAGTAACTGGAACTTGGAGAGAGGCATTGTAATTAGCAGGAGGTAGGCAAAGAGGCATGATTATCTGTGGCACAGCGGGATCTGCAGAATCAGCCCTCAGCTGAAGGAGGGTCACAGCAGGGAATAGTTTTTTTCCCCAGGGGGAAAACAAGAAAGGAGATATCATTCAAAGTTTAAATAAAGAAAATATCTAATAAAAAAAGAAAAAATAGCTTTATCAAACACTAAAATTGTTGACTCTAATTTCAACTTTTCAGTTTCTAGAAGAACAGTATAGTTCTGTAGTTTACAAGTTACACAGTGAACTTTGTTACAGACACCTACCCAAATATACTAAGGAAGCTCTCAAGGTTTATTAATATTAAAACATATAAGTAAATGATTGGGAGATTTATAGGAGGACAGTCACACAGATGTTCAGTTTAAGATAGTGTTGAAACCTATCAAATCCTCATAACTGCAAACAAAAGATATCAATAGAAAATTCATTTAATATTAATGTCTTCCTTGTCTCGCAGCTTAACAACACAGGGCAGTAGAGTATGAAATACTTACTGATGAGAAGGTAGCTAAGTGGGAGCTGCATGTTGCCTGTTTTGCCCAAGATGATAATATAGTATCATTTAATATTCAACATGGGGGGCAATAAAATTTAAGTATTGCAATATAGTTTTTACTGCACCAGGGTGGAGTGCAAAATAAATTTATGAGCATATAAAAAAATCACCATAAGTTAGATACCTTTTGTGTATATAGTATACAGATATGCAAATTAGTGGCATATGTGAAAATGTGGGTGAATAAAAAAAAACAGAACTTGATTCAAGGATGTGAGATGATGTTTTGAGAGACTTTTCCTGAGCAGACATAACACAGAGATATCAATTACCAAAGAAAGAAAGTTCATGGCTGTCCAATGTAATGCTTATACCAAAGTGCAGTTTGGTGAGCCAATGACGTTTTGTTGGAGTTACACAGAGGAACAAGCGTGGGAGGTTACGTATGGGAACAGGGAATATTCAGAAGAAGCTGCATCACCCAAACCATTCCCCCCTTACTATTGGTAATGTTTCACAAAAGCTACAACCCTTCATACAACTTTTCTGCACTACTTGAAGGCAGCTCTAGTCATGCAAAAAACACTTCTCTGCATCCGATCTAGCAGAACTCTCTCCCAGCCCTGAAGTTGTTTGTTTCTTCTATAAATATGATAAAGGGGTTATAACAATATTACAGTTTTCCACTTTTCTGTACATCTGATCTTTGCTTACCTATAGAATTTTAATGAACTCCTTCTTTTTCCTGGATGGAAGATTCAAATGAGAGGAAGGTGTCCTGTAACACTTGGAGCGACACATACTAGACTATGTGATTTCTTTTCCAGAAAATAAAACCAATGTCTCTGTAAAAAGAGTCAAATGGAACACTGGTTGTGAGGTAACATTTCATTTGGATGCTGAGAACGTAGACAAAACCATTCTTCACGTAGAAGAAGTGAACTTTGAGTTATTTTGAGATGATGTGTTTACAAAAATTCATTAAGATATTACATAAAAGTCAGGCCAATTTTCTTCAATTATTATGTAATTCAGGAAATAAGTCTCTAAGACTGTTTTCTGTTTTAATTAAAGGTCTTTCAGTGTATGTGTCTCTGTGTGTGAATGTTTGTATATACACTTAATTATAGGTTTGCGTATATATGTGATTGTATTTCATGTACTGTTATGTTTGCCTTAGAGTGAATAAAAATATTATCTCATTTTTTTCCCTTTTTTTTCAAGTCAGGATTTCTCTGTATAGCTCTGTCTATCCTGGAACTCACTCTGTAGACCAGTCTGGCCTCGAACTCAGAAACTTGCCTGCCTTTGCCTCCCAAGTGTTGTAATTAAAGGTATGCGCCAACACTGCCTGGCTTACATTATCTCACTGGTTTTAAATATTGAGAAATGGATGCTGGGAATTAAGTAGAGGGTAAGATGCGTTTATCTTTTATCTTGTTCCTCAGTAACACTTTTGTTATATTCTACTTGTTGCGTTTAACAAAACAACAACCATGAAGCAGCACATTAGGTGGGCCCATGCAAAGGTGTTCCCTTTGAGGAATCAGCTGGCTTAATATAAGAGAAAGTTTATTGGGACACAGAGAAGCAGTAGAGGCTGAAAAGGGGACAGATAAGGACAAAAAGAGAGAGAAAAGAATGGTCTTGTTGGGCATCAATGGGAGAAGAGGCTCTTGGTCCTGTGAAGGCTTGATGCCCCAGTGTAGGTGAATATGAGGGTGGAGAGGTGGGAATGGGTGGGTGGGGGAAAGCCTTCATAGAAGGAGGGGGAGGAAGAATGGGATAGGAGATTTCTGGGGGTGGGAAGAGGATAACATTTGAAATGTAAAGAAAATATCTAATTAAAATACAACTGAGAGAGTGAAAGAGAGAAAGAGAGAGAAGAGAAGAGAAAAGAAGAGAAGAGAAGAGAAGAGAAGAGAAGAGAAGAGAAGAGAGAAGAAAGAGAAAGAGAAGAAAGAAGAGAGAAAGGGGGGAAGAAGTCATCCAGGGACATGTGGGAAAAAAAGAGACAGAGTAGGAGATGGAGAGATGACAGTATGGAGAGGTTCTGCTTATATGCCTGGCACCTGGCTAATACCTGGAAGGCAGCTGTTGCTGGGCAACTGTTGGGTAGAGCCTAGAGGAAATGCTAACATTCCTTCATTAAGGTTTAATTAAAAATGAAGAACAAGAAAGAGGCTATGGTAAGGCAAAAAAAAAAAAAAGTTCTGTTATTTAGTTTCTTCCTGTTAACTTTGAGAAAATGGTTGTGTCTTGGGAATCTAAGAAAACTGGGATGGGGGTACTGGCCATGTCCTGGGAGAGCAGGCTCTTTAATTGCTGTCCAGTATCTGTAAGACCATCTGTGGTTAGGAAAGTGCAGACACAGCAGAACTCTCTATGAGGGTAGACAGGAGCCTTTGTGGGTTGCTTCTCTAGAGCTGTCTTGGATGCAGATTTTGAGTAAATGACTGGACTTGGCAATATGCTAAAACACATGTACATACTAGAGACAGAAAATAAAGTCAAGTAGATTCAAAGAATAACTTTTGCTTGTGTATACATTTGAAACCCTTAGGCCCATGGTCTTGGTGGCTGCAGGAAGGAGAGTCCCAAAGCCAGAGGATAAGGGAGGAATCCAACCCTCTGGAATATGCAATGGGTGGGGAACTTAGGCTCCTGACTGACAGGGATACTTACCAGGATGAAGTTTATTTGACACATGAGAGTTAGGTATATCAGAGGGTTTTCCTGGAGCTTAGAAGAATTTTTTAAGTTTATGAATGAGATAAATTTATCTTTAACACCATGAACAAAAACCTTTCATGGAGCAAAAGAGGCATGATGGGGATTTTTCCCTCTATTCAGAAGACTGAATGTACATAAATTTAGCATAATGAGAAACAAGTTCATGTTTATATTTAAAAGACAATCAAAGGAAACCTAAAGTTTTGAGTTTTTGAACATGATAATTGGATTATATAGATTTAGCATAAGAAATATCTTATCTATAGTTAAGTCAACCAGTGGAAACTTAAAATTTTGAACCTGTGATTATGAAAAGTGAATCATATAGAGAGATGTTTCATTAGTATTAGGCTAATTTATCAGAACTCCACTGAGTACTGCTAGAATTCTCAACTTTTTAAGTCTTAATATAACAGTTGCATAGCTAGGGCAAGAAATTTGAAGCAATTTTTACCTTCAATTATTTTTCTATAACAATTCAAGTTTTGTATGTCCTTTATATTTTATAAATACAGATCTGGAAACACCTTCATAGACCCTCGAACATTTTTCTTAGATCCTCATAACTTATGCTTTCACGTCATCAAACTTTGCATAGAGTTTATATCTTTTTCTATCCAATTATTTACCACAAGACATAGTTGATTGATCATTATAGAATAGCCCATGCAAACTGAGTTTTTAAGATAAAGGAATAACAGAAGGCTACATATGAAAAGTTTACATATGAAATTCATGTATCTTTCATCATAAAGCCTCTTAGTAAGGTAAACATTTTTGCCTTTCTTATAAGAGATCTGGTAGTCTTAACTAGCTAATGAATTAATTAAAGAGCTAACATTGTGTTGAATTACCTTGGGGTAAGGAGCTAGTTGTCTGTTCTCTAGCTAGTATCTTAACTGTCAATAAAGTCAGAGCCATGAGAAGGATAAATTATGATTTAGATGTCATATAAATTAAAAGGATAGAGGTTGATCTATATTCCAGTATGTAATAGTGTTTAGAGGTCATTGTAGTTTCTGTTACACCTCGAATAGAGGCTATCTGGCCATCAGTCCCAGAAGATGAGAAGTTTTTCTCTGTGGAGGAGGAACATGGAACAGATGACCTCACCTTGCCTTAGACAACATGAGACATTCAGTTCTCTTGTTGTTCTTTTTATCCAGAGTTCAAACCGAGCCCTAGTAGCAGGCAAGGCATTGGGGCTGTATTGTCCTGTAATGGGAGCATCACAATCCAGGTAGAGTCCTTTGTTGCATGGGTGGTCACTGTTAAGATTTCGAGGCCTCTGTCTGTCATAGTAAGTTTAAAGATTTAATACTGTATTCAGAAGATCCATGACAGGATGTAGAGCTACTTTTTATTAAACATATCTGAGTTAGACAACTTGTGTATGCTTTTAGTTATTTGATCTAGTTGTAACTAGCAAACATAAAGCAAGAAGCCAAAGCATAATATCATAATTAGCTGCTTCATTCTAAGCATGGCTTTAAATATATCTCTGACCACATTAGAGGATATGATTATGTATACAGTTACAGACTTTCACCTTGTTCTTTTAATTACAGTAACTAGAACTATTATAGTAGGTCTAAGCCTTAAAAATTTTGATTTTGAGCTAAAGCTCTTTTATTACTAAGACAAGAATTTTAAATCTACAAACACATAAAGAGACTGAGAACCTTTGATTTTTATGTAGTGTATCATAGAAACCTATAGCTTATAAAACTATAAAACTATATTATAATTTAATAACACTAGTGAAAACAAGGCTAAGCATATCTTAAAGGCAGTGGTCTTTAACTTCTTAATGTTGTAAACCCACTCTCACCTCACTGCCCTAGCATTCCCCTGTGTAGGCACATCAAGCCTTCACAGGACCAGGGGCCTCCCCTCCTATTGATGTCAGATAATGCCATCCTCTGCTACATGTGCAGCTGGAGCCATGGGTCCCTCCATGTGTACTTTTTGTTTGGTGGTTTAGTCCCTGGGATCTCTGAGGGGGTCTGCTTGGTTGATATTGTTGTTCTTCCTATGGGGTTGCACACCCCTTCAGCTCATTCAGTCCTTCCCATTACTTATCCATTGGGATCCCTATGCACTGTATGATGGCTGGCTGCAAGCATTTTCTCTGTATCAATGAGGTGTGGAGGAGCCTATCATGGGACATCAATATCAGGGTCCTGTTAGCAAGGACTTCTTGGCATCATCAATAGTGACTGGGTTTGGTAGCTGCATTTGTGATTGATCCCCAGGGCTGGCAGTCTCTGGTTGGGCTTTCCTTCAGTCTCTGGTCTACTCTTTGTCCCTGTATTTACTTTAGACAGGAGCAATTCTAGGTTAAAAGTTTGTGAAGGATGGATGGCTTCATCCCTCACCCAGGGGCCATGCCTAACCTCTGGATATGGTCTCTATAGGTTCTCTCTCCCATTTGTTGGGTATTTAATCTAATGTCATCCCCATTGGTTTCTGAGAGCTTCTTACCTTCCTGGTGTCTGGAACTTTCTGTTGGCTACACCCAGATCCATATCCCCCATTGCTACATACATCTGTTCAATTTCCTGACCCTCTATAAGATGTTCTTGTTCTTAAAAGCTGAATAGTATTCTATTCTGTAAATGAACCACATTATCTGGATCCATTCTTCCATTATGGGATATCTGGGTTGTTTCCAGCTTCTGATTATCACAAATAAGGCCACTATGAACATAGTGGAGCATGTA